>QEAP01000162.1:0-51771 GCA_006535975.1 Chytriomyces confervae
TCCCACTGGAAACGAAAGCGCGTTTTGGCGTTGCTTTCGGCTGACACTGAATCTCGATTTCGTTTTTGTTGCGAAAAACAAGCTGGAACCAGCCGAATAAAACCACTCATCACGTCTGTAAAAAAGACCGTTTATTTCTTGTGCATCTTCTTCCATATCATTGCCCATGCATTCAATCGCGCACCTCATTTATTTCCCAAAGACAGGACATTTCAGAAGCAAGATACACCTGCGCGGCAGATTCAGTCCAGATGTTCGCGATCCGTCAGCGACTCGATGCGCTTCTTCAAATCCGGCGCTGTGCTTTATGCAAGGGTATCAGTAAGAAAGCGTCAGAGCCACTCAGGAACCATGATTGGAAACTTCCGCTGCTTAACGCAACTCCGCCAATCAACAACGCATGCGAAAGCTTTTTACGCGTCTTCATGATCCGCACGACCGCCACTTCCCACCTGATATTTGCGGATCGGCAAATACCTTTTTTCCGTTGTTTCTTTGTTGTCTTCCACAGTCTCTTTCGCCTCAACAAATTCGGTTCTGAAGATGAATACGTCGTCGGTAATATTAAAGAGAAAAAGACCGAGACTTTTGCAAACATACAATTATTATTTCGGGAAGTTGCCCGAAGGTGCTGTACGTCGGGTCAGCGACTTGTGATGTGATGCGTTGACCCTTGAAAATGTTACAAGAAATGGAAGACGAGCAAAAGAAGAGCTTCCTTGACGTGATCCGCGCAAGACACGCACAGCGTCAGGACGTGTGGCGCAGAATGGAAAACGGGGAGCCAATCAATGCGAATGCGGAACTGGCCGATGCTGTTGAAGTCGGCAACACTGCAACCACTGAGGGCTCAGCCGTCGCCGAGGGATGGATGGACCAGAGCAGATACTCACCGTCAGAACTGGCGTATTTAAAGGGCCAGGAGTCAGTGCATGCATCAAAGACGAAGCGGGCCGCGGGCGGTGTTTCTGAGGCAGAGTCCACCCAATTGAAAACCACCCTGAAAAACGACCATTCAGAAAACTTTGTTGTCACCGGAAAACGGCCCCAGAACTACGTGCGCGACAGCGACCCAGCCACGCGATTCGATGAATACCCGAAACTGAATGCCCTTTTTACTCTCAAACGGAACTTGGTCCTTCAAAGCGCTACCCCGGCACGTTACGCTAAGCTGGATCTTTGGAAGTTTGACTTGAGGAATTTGGGCTCGCAGTTTGATGTGATTCTGATGGATCCACCGCTGTTTGAATACGCGGCAAGGTCTGAGGAGACATTTGACAGGGAGTTTCGCGACGCACCGGAAGGATGTCCGCCCGACATGAAGCGTGTGTGGGGGTGGGATGATATTGCGAGCATGAATGTGCAGGATATTGCGGCACCTCGATCGTTCATTTTTATTTGGATTGGCGATGGCGATGGCCTTGAGCGTGGTCGTGATTTGTTGGCAAAATGGGGATATCGCAGGGCAGAGGATATTGTTTGGGCGAAAACAAACAAGGCAGTCAAGGTGCGGAAGTTATAATTTCCCTTCATTGTCGCCTCAAAGGCATTTTGGACTTAACCCCTCACGCGTTCAAGGGATCGTATCAAGTAGGCCCCTTCCCAGTCCTTCAACGGCAAAAAGAGCACTGTCTCGTGGGAATCAAAGGAACGCTGCGCAGATCATCCGACACGCATTTCATTCATTGTAACGTCGATACCGACATTATCATCAGTGACGAGCCAGCGAACGGAGATACAGCCAAACCCGAAGAGCTGTACACGATCATCGAAAATTTTTGTTTGGGAAAACGGCGGCTTGAGCTTTTCGGACGTGACCATAACATACGGAACGGATGGCTGACTGTGGGCGCATCAATTTCGAATTCAAACTACGTGCGCGATGAATACGTGAGCTGGTTTCGGAATGCCGCGTTGGTTCCATTTAACCACGGTAAATGCCGAATGCCAGTGGATTTCAAGTATGCTCGCAACTTACATTCTCAAAACAGAAATCGAAACGTTGCGCCCAAAATCACCCCCGCCACGCGCAAAGAGATTTTGATGCGGCTATCCGGCATCGCTGAACGCTTATTGGCTGCCCAAAAAGCAATTATCATTTTTGTTGATCATGAAGTATTCCAGCGAAATCTTTACTGCCCAAAAAAATTCACAAGAAATATTTGAAGAATCAATGCTTTTCATTGCTGGCAGCTTGTCGGATATACTCGACGATTGCACGAACAGGACGGCCTGTCATTCCACGAGCCAAAATCCCGTGGCTTCCAGTTTGCTGCATGACTCCAGCAATATCTAGGTTTGGAAAACAAAAAATGGGAACCGCAACGAAATCAGACCTCCAGTTGAGAAAGACGTCCGAAAATAGCTTACCAATATGAGCAAATTCGACACCCTCCTCAACAAATTCCTGCAAAAACACTGCGGCTGTGCAACTTCCTGCGCTTCGGCCTCCAACATTTTTCAGATCCGCCACATTGCTCTTGATTTGATGTTTATAAGCATCAACATCCATAGGCATCCGCCATACCCCTTCACCGGCTATTTTTGATGCAGAATCAAGAGAGTTCCATAGTTCATTGCTGGTGGTGAAAACACCGGCATAGGCATAACCAAGAGCTACATCGATTGCACCCGTCAGAGTTGATAGTTCAATCAAAGTCTTAGGAGCGTAAGTTTTGCATGCATAATTGATCGCGTCTCCTAGAATAAGTCTGTGGAACAATGCAACGCATGCTTAGATCCAAATAGAAATTACGCGGGCGAGTAAGACAAATCTTCGCACCTGCCTTCAGCGTCCGTGTTATCCACTTCCACACTTTTGCCATTGATACCCACAACGACATCACCTGGTTTCGTCGCTGTGCCGCTCGGCATATTTTCAGTCAATGGAATGCACGCAACCACATTGACAGGAAGTCTCAGTTTCGCAATCGCCTCCATCACGCCCAGCACAACGGCTGCTCCACCCATGTCTCCCTTCATTGAAGCCATATCATTTGATGGCTTGATGCTGATACCCCCCGAATCGAAAGTCACACCCTTCCCAACAAGTGCAATTGGAGTGGCATCAGGCTGCGGCGTGTACTTAATTTCAAGGAAACGAGGTGGTTCCACACTTCCGCGAGATACGCTCAGGAACATGCCCATTTTTTGAGATTCGATCCAGTCCTTGTCTCGAATCGTTACAGTCGTGTTTGGCAAATTCTGAAGCAAATTGCTGGCGCGCTCTGAAAAGATTGTGGGAGTCATGAGATTCGCCGGAGTTTCCATCAGATGGCGAGCCGTGTTTTGAGCTGTTTTTCGATTGATAATTAGTCCCGTTCACAATTGCCCAAAAACGAGACGCAAGAACCTGAGGCGCAGATGACACCTTCGAGCCATGCGTTTGCAGTCTCCGCAGATGCTCCTGGGGCGTATAGAATGGATGATATTTCCGCAGTCTTGGTTTTTTTGTTGTTGTTGTAGGCATATGAAGTGAGGACGGCTCCCTCGGCGGCAGCTTGCGCACAGCCCAAAAATGGCTGGACAGCAACTCTGAAGCTGACGTTTTTGTTCAAGTTTCGAATTGCGTTGATCCCAGCAGCCGCCTGTTGTGGGGTTCAGAAATGTGTCCCAAACAAAACGCGCGATAAAAGAACAGAACGTACCGCAGTTCTCGCTGCCGCATTCTTCTCTGCCACCCCGACAGCCTCTGGACCCAGAGCCACAACAGCAACAAGGGTCGCTTTAGCGTCGTCCTTCTCGTCGACATTGCAGACAACGACCCTCGTGTTGCCCTTGGTCCGTGCGTCAAAATGGGTCGCCGCCAGCGCCGACGAGATTCTGCCGCTGACGCGTGGGTGTTGCGCAACATGTGCCACATCTCCGTCGATCACAGCACCAAGTCCGCCTTGCGCGCTTTTTTCCCAGCGTGCGCCAATCACAATTGCGTCTGGCGCCTGGGCCTTCAGACCCGCTTTGACTCCCGTCGAAAGCCCGCTTGTCGACACTCCTCGCATGTGCATCATCTTCAGCATCGTGTCGGTTTCCTTTGCCTTTTTTTATGATAAATACTTCTGTTATTTTTTGACTCAGAAAGACTTCTCTTGACGCCAAAACTTTTGAATTCCTGTCAGATCGGATGTGTATTTATTGAAGTGGTTGATGGTCGAATCACTCCCCTCCCATCATGCCGCGAGACATCTTTTTGGCGTGCTGGTTACGGCGTGAATGATTTCCTCTGCCCCCACGCGACCCACCTCGGCCCCCACCACGGCCACCTCGGCCACCCCGATTCGATGGAATACTGCCTTCAGTTTTTGTCCCATTTTCTTCTTCATCCGAATCGGATGATTCGTTATCGTCCTCGTTTTCCACCCGATTCTTGTTTTGTGGAACAGGATCAGCATCCCGTCGGTTGCCTTTAAATTCGTTTTGCTCAGCCATTCTTCTTTGCTGACGAGGCTGTAAACAAAAAACAACAATCAATCATGGTCAAAAAGTTGGCAAAAGCAGTCATGAGACGAGAAACTTACATCACGAAGATACATTTTATACCATCCCTCAATCATCTCATCACTCCACCCAAGTCTGGCTTTGAGCCGCTGTCTTGCAACTCCTTTCCGTGCAGATCCTTCCAAAACGGACTTTCCGCTCCCAACTGCCAGCGCATATAATTCTTGCTCAATAAGATCTGTTCCAGAACTCACTGCCCACGCAGTGGGTTGCTGCTTGGAATCTCCTCCAACAGATTCAACAGCACGCGCCTTCGCTACTCGAGCGTTGGCAGCATTTGTACCATCTTCAGTCTCATCGAGCATTCGTAATTCAACCGTGCCCGCCAATTTGATGTCAGTGGAATCATACGAATCATCGTATTCATCATCGTAGATTCGCTGTTCGTTCAACTGTTGCGCTTGAAGTTCACGCGCGTATTCTTCTTCTTCGCGGACAGTGCTTGCATGAAGGGCAAGAATTGCATCTTTTTGGCCTGCATCTTTGGTATCCAGAATCGATGCTGCAGTTTTTCTAATCCAGTGAAAGACAATAATCAGCAAAACAACCGAGCGGGGGAAACACATCAGAACTCAACTCTTTTTTTCCCCAGATGACTTTGGCAGCATCAACTTTCTTGGAAGCGCCGAAAACATCAAACTCATCATTGTCAAACACGTTTTTGCGGCTCGACAATATACTTGACTCTTCTTGAACCAAGGATGGCCAAGATTCTGCAGATTTTGATGTTTTACCGCCGTTTGCTGTTTTGCGAGCACCAGTCCGTGCAGGTGGAGCACTTCGAGGCATCGATCGATCCAATTTTTCGACTTGCTGCGGGAAATCGCCTTCAATGACTTTCATAATCACCATCTCGGGATCATTGTTCAAGGCAACCAAACAAGCCTCAATGAACCCTTCTCCCAACTCAGGAAACAAGTCGTGCACTTGAGAAATCAATATCGTCCGATGGATGTAGCCATCATCCAAATCGGGCATATCAGCCTGGAAAAATTAGAATTAAACAGAGTCACGGGAGACTGAAAAATATATCTCGGCAATATTTACCTCTTGGCCAGAACTTTTGCTCTTCAACGCGCCCTTTTTTTTCTTTCCAGCTTTCACCGTTTTCCTCGTTGAAAACTCTTCTGCCCGCTGAATTCGTTCAGTTATCCGCTGCTGCCTTGCGACAGAGTTCCCGCTAAACGCCAACATTTGCTCCAAACTCACAATCAAAAACTCTAGTCGCGCATCATCCCAGCCAGAAACACCCGTCATCAGAAGTTTCACCTGCTTCAAACGATCCGACACCCCGGTTTCAACTTCAAAGTCCACCAAAAGCGGTGCAGTAGAGGTAAGGAATTTTGAGGGGGAATCGATTGGGGAAGCGTCCAGAAGCATGAGGAGTGTGTTGCATAGTTTTTCAACCAATAAAGTTTGAGATTCCGGATTGGATTGCGGAAGCCTTGGAAGTGGGGTTACACGTTCTATGGAGGTTTCTGGTGTTGGGTCCACCATCAATGGATTGAAGAATGAGATTGAGAGAAGTGCATCGATTAACGAAAGAACGGCGAGCTTCAGATTGCGATGTATAGTCGCCAATTTCGGGTCCATCGACGGAGGTAATACGCCCAATTCTTCCATGGATGCGACGGGAGTATCATCTGCTGACTGAGGCAAGCTTTTCGAAGCCGCGTGAATATTGACGATGCCATAAACCCCAACCAGTGCGGCGAAAAACTCGTCTGATGATACAAACTTGTCTGAGAATTGTGTGGATGAGCAGCTGGACGCCAGCACCAAGCCTTCAAACTGCAACACAGCATCTGTCAGCATGCCTAGATCCTGCATCATCTGCACATCCTCTTTCGCAAGCGACGCGTCGTTGTTGGCCGAAGAACCCGACCCAGACGCAGCGGATTTCCCCTTTCCTTTACCCTTGCCACTGCTTGCAGCATCGACAGACTTTTCAATGCGCTTTTGAATGCCACGAACACAATCGATGAAGACGCTTTTGGCATACTCGACATCCTCCTCAAACACAGTCGAGCCACTGCCAGCAGCAGCAATCCATTGATCCCACAGTGTTCCCACCGACGCCAGATTCGTGTGCGCATAGACCCTGCAAACAGTCATACGCAGAGGCAGATCCAAGGAGTCACTTGCTTCAATCCACACACGCTGCACACATTGAAGTGCCTTGCGAACAAGCTTCGTTTCGAGCCGCATCACAAACGAACTTTCAGGTGACTCAGCCGAATGCTCGAACCCGGCAAACAGTGGTTGAGATGCAGTCACGCGTGGTGCCACTGCATGCAAGTAGTGGTCAAGCCAAGGAACAACTTGGGCAATGGTTCCTGCAAATTCGCTGTTTGAGAGTGCGAGTAAAGCAGACATTTGGGCAAGTGTCATCTGGAGCAGTTGGATGCGTTCTTGTGGAGAGAGAACAGGTTCGGCTGCTTCTCCGGCATCTGACTTGACGGTGGCCGTTGGTTCAAGGTATGGGAGCAGCGATGGAACTGCCATTTGAGTGTATTTTTTGTGGTGACTGATCCACTTCCTTCCTTTCTATACGAAATATTTACGCATTATTGCTCTTGTTTAACCCGGTTGCATTTAGGGCGAGTGATCGGACACTACCAGACAATCTATCACTCAAGTCAGTCTGGTCCTTTTTTCCTTATGTCAAATACTTTTATTTTTCCAGCGATTCAACAACTGGGCATGAATGCTGCTGTCGCGGCGGTAGTCCAACGCGCCACTGCGAAAACACAAACACATTGGCACGCGTTTTTACTTATGCCCAGACATGCATCAAAACACAGCTTACCTGCATTCGTACTCGCTGAGAATTTCGCATGACGAGTTTGGATCAAGCGCCCGAATTCCTTCCATGATTGGCAACTGCTTTTGCGCTGGGACAGCATTCGCAGCAATTTGAGTTGCGTTTGGCTTGTCGCTGCCAACCAGTGAAAAAAATGAAGCTTCGTTGTTTGAAGATTCATCGCTCGAGCTTTTGAAGAGATCCTCTTCAAACACGACACTTGAAAAAGACTTTTAGCTTGAAAGATGTGTCATTTTGTATTGATCGGCCTTACCTTTTACCGAGGCTGTACCCTCGTTCTCGATGCCGCGATTGCAGAACAGAGCGGATTTGCGTATTCTGGGCATAAAAATATGGAATACTGGTTGAATATATAGAGGTATAGATGAGCCAGCAGTTAATTTAGCACCTTTGAAGTCGTGGGTTTGTCCTTTCGATTTTGGGTTTGCGGAACGTTTCGCGACGACAAAAAATGCTGCAAATTCTTGCACTCCCCTGCAGACTGAATAAAAGGGTGGCAAAGAAGTTGTGCAGCTGAAGGGCGCTAGTTGAAATTTTCTGAATTAAACACACAGCATGATCCTCACATGAGACAGTGGGAAGCAGTGTCTCACTCACGTCTGTTGCTCGGGTGGTCAAACATTTTGCAACAAAGTCTTGAAACGAGGGTGAAAAGCGTTGTGGATTCAAACGCGGGGGATCGTTTTTTGGGATCAAGAACAGGACTTTCATTGGATGCAAGTTTGCGTGAGGTGGCAATCCTGTGGCGAGCTCGATGCACGTAATTCCGAGTGACCAGATGTCAGTCTTTGGAGCAAAGATAAAGTATGGTGAGATCCAGCATTGATGGCATTGCACAGTCAGCATTCACCTTCGAGTTGTAGGCAGATCGCACGATGACCTGGCCGCAATCAAGAAAACGTTCATCAAACAAATTATTACCAGGGCTTTATCACGCCTTTTGAGGCAGTACCTCTGGTGCCATCCTATGGTAGGTGATCATTTCATGTTAACTTGTGTCCACTCCAGTGTGCGAGGCAACACCTACCAATAGGGCGTCCCGCAAAAGGTGTTTTTCTTTGTTATGGTAGCGGTCACCTTCAAGGAAAAAGGGAGATGAGAGCTACCGTAAATATTCAATGTTTTCCGTACCTGCGCTGAGACGCCAAAGTCAGCCAGTTTTACATGCCCAGTGTCCGTCAACAAAAGGTTTGCCGCCTTCAAGTCTCGATGAATCATTCCTTGAGAATGGATGTAATGAATTCCTTGCAACGTTTCTCGCAGAATGATGGCAATGAGGTCTTCGGACAGAGGGTAAAGTTTGATCTAATGCAAACAGTCAGTGGTGGAATAAACACAAGAAGAAAAGTAAGTCACCAGATCCAGGCATGATCCACCCGCACAGAATTCCTATGAGCGTGAAGGTAAAGAAAAGAACGCGTTAAATGATTGACTGCCTGACCACTCTCGGTACCATGATTATGCACAGCTGCGTTCCATCCACGTACGATCCAAAATAACGCGTAACATGATCGGATTGCAATTCGGACAGAATGGATATCTCGCGTCTTATTTCCTCAATACCGTCTTCCGTTTCTGTGTGTGTTTTGATCAAGATTGGATGTTGGATTGTTGCGATGAACAGCTTGTAACCTTCGAAGTCAATGACTTTGATGGCTACGGCGTTTCCAGTGCTGCGGTCGATGCCCTTGAACACTTCGCCGTAGCTTCCTCGGCCGACGGGATGCAGGCGCTCAAAGTTGTTCATGACGCGTTTTGGGGCTGTCAACTTTCAATTTTTCAAATTATGCGCTTCGACATACAAATTGCCTCCATGGCTGTCTTCTTTTGGTCGCATTCATTCAGAAAAACAGTGGACGGGTGGTTTCAGAAAGTTAGTTGGCAAGGACTCAACGTGAGACTGCCATTGCGACTGCATCGCAATGGCAGCGTGACACGCCTGCTACTACCAGCACTTCAGCTTCTACGGTAACTATCTCTGTTGTGTGTCCGTCATGTGTTGAATGCGTGGTGCGCTCGTTGTTGGCGGATCGGAGAATTAAATCTATTTATAGACGCCTTGCTTTGTTGACACCCAAAGCGGCCCCTGCGCTGCATCGACAGCCCTGGCAAAGAATAATATGCGACCCTTCTTTCACACTCAACGAGGAGTACGGACAGTGATGGCATTATTTCCCAGTCCTGCGACATCCCTGTCGTGACTGCTCAGCCGCTCAACAATAAGTTAACAGGCCAGCAGTCGCTGTCAACCGACGAGGGCCAGCATATGTTCTGGCATGGCGTGTCTCTTGCAACGGCGTGAAGAGAATACAAAATGATCCGCTTTTGTCTTTTCAATTTCTTCCAAAATCAAGCGCCTCCATCAAGCAACTCAGCCGCACAACAGCTCTCCTCTGCCTGTAACTATGACTGCCCTCCTGTTCCCCTCGATTCCGGCATCCGATGACGCCCTCCTCAGCTCCGCTGACGGCACTAAGCGGAAGTTCTTCAGCAACGACTTCCCCACCAATGGCCTCTCATCGGCAGACACAGTCAGATCAGTAAGAAGAATCCGCCAGGAAAGTGATGTTGAGATGAATCTGTCGACGGCCTCTGACACACTCAGCACCGAGAATGAACCCCATTTTTACAATGACGAAAATCAAAACGATGATTCGGGCTGTGACCCTCAACTACCAGTCAGTGATCAGTGCGAGTCCGTAGATGGCTTTTCGCTGTACTCAGCAACTTATTCTGGCTCCCCTTCTGCTTCTTCCCCCTGCCCATCGCCCTCGTCCTCTACAACTGCAACCATCAGTTTACAATACGAAGACTCTCTCTACGCATTTGCGTTTTCCTCGACACTCGTTGAGAATGATGACTTCAACACATGGGATGACTCTTTCCTGCAGGCGCCACTAATTGACTTTGTTTCACAGCTCAAGAATGCCTTTGAGGTAGAAGATGATGTTTTTGTTGAATTTCCGCAGCTTGAACTTGTGTTTGCAGAGGTTTGTCTTTGTTTTTTCAAGGTATTTTTATAGTTTTCTTTGGCTGATCATACACGCCCTCCAGGACTCCACCTACTGCGAACAATTCTGTTTGGAGCACCTAATGGCTCTCTGGCGTTCTCTTCAACAACAGCTCGCTGTAAAATCAGAGCCGCTGCATCTGCGAGTTGTGTGCCAGAAATCGTCACTACAGCGCCAGATTGACTTCCTGTCAAGTTTGTAGTTGTCTTTGGCTTCCCTCGTCCCCTTTCTCCGTTTGTTTCATTTTCGACGAGAACTTTCAGCTGGTCATTTGATGCCTCTGCGCTCAAGACACTCCAGTGTATTATATCCTGCCTGTACGAAAGTGCACGTTCTATTAATTTTTGCATACGGCGCGAAAGCGTTGTGCTGGTGCGTGTGTGGGTGTGCGTGTGGTGGTGCGGGTGTGGGTGTTCGGCTCATAATATTTTACCTTACGATTGGCGACTGAATAAAACGAAAGCAGAAACGAGGTTGCAGCGTGAATGGAAACACATCAAATCGCAGAGAAAAGTGTTCCAGTTCTGACCCAATGGTGCGCTTACGTTACCAACCATGGTCAGCCTGACACCTCATTCATTCCCTGCAGCTCACCATTCCGCATGAACTTGACGGCCTTCCAAGAGCCGAACATTCTGTTTATAACTGTTGGGGCAGCTGTTGAATGCTACGCGCTGCAAGGCTCGGGAATCTTTAGTCTTGTCAAGATGATGTCTGTTTCAAAGTTGCGCCTTGAATCAAGTGTTCGTTGCTCCCACAATGCGGCCTCCTCTCCGATTTAACCTTCAACCACTCCCAGCAGAACAACATCATCAACGCCATCAAGAGCGGGTTCTTGGGAAATGTTCCTGTTCTTGTCACAGTTGATGACGGTGGCCTTGTTGCGGTGCATGAGACTGAGTTTTTGACGAATCCAGACTGTCCGAGAAAGACGCATTTGTTTGTCAATGGCGAATCGACTGTGAGAATCTCCGTATCTTCTACGTTATGAGTCGAGTTAGATGAATGCGCGAATCCTGATACTGACTCCTTGTTTTTTTTTTGTCCTTTCAGTGGGGACTTGATATCCACGCAGAATCACGCCTCGTAGCAGTCAGCGCAAACAGCCACGTGATATCAATCTTCAATCTCGGAATGAATTCGTCCAGCGACAAGGACGCTTCATCGGACGATGCTCCCATGAGTGGTTTCAAAACCAAACGGTTATCGGGCCACGAAAACAATATTCCGAATATCCGCTTTTCTTCTTGCGGAAGGTACATTGCCTCCTGTTCGATAGGTGAGTGAGAAAATTGCTCTGGTTGCAGGGACCACACTTTTCAACTCCTGTTGCCCGCCACCACAGATTCTTCTGTACGCGTTTGGAATATAAAAACGAGCCAAACTGTTGCTATTTTCAAGAATAACCAATCAAATGACTGGAACTGGAGTGTTAACTTCATACGGCCTCAAGCGTTCCGATCTGGCGTGGACCGAAAAAGATCTTGGGAAGAACAGTCATATCTTCCTTCATGGTGTCTTGGCGTACCACAAGTTCTGAAACCTAAACTTGTCAATTTATCCTGGCGAAGGAGTCCGGAAACTGACCCACTTCTGACTACTTTCACGACAACCGTTGTTCACGATCAACGGTCTGATGACGAAACGGCGGAAGAAACGGCTTCAACATTTTGCAGTGATGATGAAGAATCGGAATGTGGCTCGCAAGATCAAACTGTTGGTGACATGGAAGCGAACATTTTGACAGAATCCGTCCTTTCCCATTCCCACGAAAGCGACTCCCATTCTATCGACGACAACTATTTGGACGCGGAAATGGCTTTCGCATCAAGAAATGATTCAACTGAGTTCTTGGATTTTCAAACGCCCATGTCAGAAACCAGCGACGATGATGCTCTTTGGGACAACGGCCCTGATATTACAAACGGCAATCAAATGCCCGATGACTCTGATGCAAACCATTGGGGTATTAGTATCAATGAAGTGGAAGGAACCGACGATGAGGCTCTTTGGGAGGATGCGGACAACGACCCTGATATTACAGACGGCAATCAAATGTCCGATGACTCTGATGCAAACCATTGGGGTATTAGTATCAATGAAGTGGAAGGAACCGACGATGAAGCTCTTTGGGAGGATGCGGACAACGACCCTGATATTACAAACGACAATCAAATGTCCGATGACTCTGATGCCGATCATTGGGGTGATATCAATGAAGTGGAAGGAACCGAAGACGAAGAAATGAGTAGTGACGAATCTCTTGTTGACAGTGAAACGTTCTGGCGGAGACCCATAACGCAAAAAACGGTTCACTCGAAAATTATCGATACGGAGGCAGCCACGTCTATGGATGCGTTTATATTGTGCGCTTCGGTTACGGATATGTGGGCGGTGGATATGGCGACGGGAAAAATTGCGTGTAAACTTGAAGGCGTTTTTTCGAGAGTGCAGTTTGGCAGGACGCGCATTTTAAACCGTGAGAGATGCGCCCATCGCAAGAATTTATATCACTCACATCTTTCACCCCGCACACACCTGTCAGGAATATCAATACACGAATACATTCCTGAACTCGGTATCATTTTAGCATTATCTCAAGCGGGTGCCCTGGCGGTCATCCGGTTACTCAAACACTGCCACGAAGACCAGACAACCCATTATGACATGGTATATATACTCAAGATGGAGAAATCATTCGAAAAATTTTGGTGCTAACCAAGTAGCAAACGCACTATTGCCAGACCCTTGACCGCATCATCCAACGTCCTGAACCTGCGCCGTACTTGGGCATGGTAGTTCGGCTGATGCGAAATGTCACAACAGGTCGCCAGTTTGCGCAGCTATTTTTATGCGCGTTTGACGCAACAGTTGTTTTGTACGAGATTCAGCAACCCGAAAACAGTCTCGTCGACGTTTTGTACCTAGATTCTTTGCATCTTTGAAAAAAAAAAAGAAAGCGATATTTTTGCAATGCATGCGTGTATGCCCCAAAAAAATTAAACCAGTTTTGTATTATTTCCATTAAGAAAGAATTGGGTTTTTGTTGTTGGTGTGTGTTGCGCGAAATTATTCAAACGCTCGTTCGAGGGCGTCAAGGACTTTCCCATTGTCGACACCGAAAATGACTCGGCAGTTTGGCAGAGCAGGTGGGACCGAGTAATCGTGCCAGTTGAACGTTAAAAGTCCACGCGAATGAGTTCCACCCAGCTCAATCTGGGCATTAAAGTCCCGGAACTCTGTGATGGCAGAAGGATCCTGGGGAAACACAAAACAATAACGTCACCATCTTTTTTTGGGGATAAAAACAAAAAATTCAAACCAACCACTGCACAAACTGTCGCATACATATCGCACATGATGAACTGCTCATGGTTGCGGTAGTACCGCTCAATCGGAAGGAGTGGGGCTTCCTGAGTAGCGGTGGCTTTCTTGCGATCGGCGTCCTCATAAAACTTCACATAACTCTGGAAGAATTGTGCGTACTTTGATGGTGCAGGTTTGTTTGCGTTCCGCCCAACGATTCTGTCAAAGAAAGTCCATGGCACGGCGTGGTCAACGGTTGTTTCCCATGCTTTTTTTGTTGGTAACAAGGCGAGATTTCATCAGCTCTATGAGATGTTTGACAGATTCAGTTTGTGCACTTACGAACAAGCGTCACTTTTGGTGTAGATTCGAGGGGAAGCTTTGAAGCAGCATGCAACACGACATGAACAGACTCCGGGTCACAGTGAAAGTTGCTGAAGAAAAACCCAAAAAACATCAATATCGCACGAACTCAACAATAATAATCTTGTTGAGTATATGCTAAACGTACAATTCCGCGGTTCTGTTGGAATTTCCCCTCGCACTAGTAGCGCCGCCCATAACAACAAGTGCTTTCACTTTTGACAGAAAACTAGGGTCCAAGGATAGCGCCAGCGCGATATTCGTCAAGGGTCCTAAAGCGAGGATGGTGATTTCTCCCGGAGCGGCATTCACCATACGCAGGAGGGCAGTGACGGCATGCTCCTTCTCGGCCGACAAATTGAGTAAACGCTCCTCAGGCAAATGCAATGCGCAGAATGCGGCCCATTCGTCAGTTCTATTCGAGAATCCTCCGAGCCTGAGTTGGAAATATGCGTAAACATTTCTGAAAAAAGGAGATTTGAAAGGCATCACAAACCCGTCCGGTCCATGACCAGGCCAACACTCCTTCGACGCAATCCCGGGAAGCAGTGGCGTTTCGGCACCGAGATACACGGGTACTGATTCGAGCTTGTCCATAAGAAGAAGCACGCGAAGGGCAGCGAGCACACCGGCTGAGGCGGGGATGTTGCCGTCCACGACGGTGATGGCCTCCACGCAGACACTCTCGTCACGCAGGAGCATGACAAGCGAAGTGGTGTCGTCGATGCCGAGGTCACAGTCGACGATGATGCGGGAAGGTGGCATCTTTTCAGGAAGTTTTATTTTACGCTTGATCGGGTAATCATGGTAATCTGTGCAACCCTTTCAGCAAATCAGCCGTTTCAAGCGTCACAATCAACACGCTCTTGCGCATTCTGTTTCCGAGCATTAATATGATTTAATAGTTGATATAAAACGCATGGATGGCATTCTTGCAAAAGACCCGTTCACCCTCCTTCAACTTCACAACGCCAGCTTGTCTCCCAACTCATCCTTCCCACGTCCCAAGCAAACACACACTCTCAGAATCCGCCCTTTCGAGAGGCGCATCTGTCCACGGGAATGTCCGGCGAGCCGCCCACCCATTGCGAGACTGTAATATACGTTGTGTAAACCAGAGCCACCAGACCAAACAGCGCGATTCCGATATCTTTTGCCTGCAAAAGTTGAGAAAGCACAAATGAATCGGAAGCAATGAGAAATAAGTTGAGTCAGAAAAAAAAAAATATGAGTGCGATGCAGTACCTTCACCCACGGATTCGGAGTGATGTGGTAATGAAAAATGGATGGATAAATAAAGCTAAAAAACATTGAGCAAGTTGCAGACTAAATTAATAACAAAAAGTCTGTGATTATCTCCAAGTTATGTCTGCTTACCTCAACGGAATACAAGCAAAACATCCCACAAGACTGACAAATTTATCCAAGTGGCTGCTTCCAGTCCACGCTACGAACGCCAAAAATATGACAAAAATCGTACGCATCAGATTCTTTTGCCATTTGACCAGCATGCTGGACTTTCCATCCGCCAGTCCGAAAATTGCACTCTCTGTGATCCGGATGCTTGGATACACGCACAGCGGGAACGATAAAATAATAGCAATGGCGTAAAAGAATTGAAGAGTCTGAACAAGGCGGCTGTCCTTTGGCATGTTGAGAAATATGATGGTTTCAACAGCATTTCCAAACGTCAGGTACCCCGTTGCACCAATCACAATGAAAATTGTTCCAATAAATGTAATGCACAGTGTCAGGACCATGGGGAACTGTTCCGGATGTTTCATGCTTTCAGCAATTGGCAGAATGAGGCAGATTCCTTCAAACGCAAATAGAGCCGTGCCAATAAAGATGGGAAAAGATTCAAGGTTGAACCAGATAATGTCTCGCGACGGACCCGTCGTTGACAGAACGAAAAGGTCTTGGTAGAAGATGTACATAAGTCCGACCAGAATGAACACATCAGCAATCAGCGATGTGAACGAGAAGAATTTGATTTTGCGGACCCATGCGAGAGGTACGTAGATGATGACTTGCAGAAGGATAAACACCCAATCGGGCAATATTATCGTGCAGTCCGATGCAAGCATGACCAGGTCTCGCAGGTTTTGAGAGATGAAGATGTAATAGGCACATGCGAATCCAGCCTATGAGATTGAAAGAGTTATTGCTGGCGTTATGCAGTCTCAATTGCAATCTTGAAATGTACCTGCGATACAGCAATCGAACCAAGTACTAAATACCTGATTGGAGGACCATATAGCTTTTCTCCAATATCTCCAAAAGAACCTCCCAAAGAGCGACTTGTTTCCAGCAGTAAAAGCATACAATGCAGTGTCAACCTGTGGTGGAATTGATAAACGGGCGGGCATTCGATGAACGGCCATCACCGAAATTTTATACATACCATCCGAAAAGGATCATCAGAATGATACTAAACGCCATTCCACCCATCGAAAACGCTTTGGGCAGGAACAATACTCCAGTCCCAACAAAGGACTTCATCAGCATGAAGAATGCTTTTTTGGCTGACGTCCCCTTCACATTAGGCGCAGTCACAAGGCCAGGCCCACGACCAGCTGCAGCACTTGAAGCATGATAGCTATTTGACATTAGCGGCGTCGATTCGGTAGCGTTGATGGCATCCGGATCATCAGGGCCACGATTCAGAGAGTCACGCCGAGCGCTACCAGGACGTCCCACTCTTGAAAACTCCTCAATACCTTCCTCGTCGGTTCCATCATCATCCTCATTTTCTTCAGGAACAATGTCTCCACCGTAAAATCCGTACAAAGCAAGAAAGTCGATAAAATTCCGAGTCAGGAATGCAACAGGTTTTCCAGCACGCTCAAGACGTTCAGCAATAAACCGGCGCCGGAAAACACCGGGTTCTCGCAGTTGCGTGGCTGTTAGGAGATCCGGCGTATTTCGCAGGTGAGCGGATTGAAGGTCTGGCATGGAATTCATTCGCCTGTGTTGTCGAATTGTCGAAGTTGTAGAGCTTGCATTTGTTGGGGTGGGAGAAGACGTGTTGACTGTGCGTTGATTGTGCGCCCATTGATAAATTTCACTCGTGATTGCACCTGTTGATGTTGTCAAGAGAATGTCTGAGAAAACTGGGGGAAAAAAAAGCTCGAAAGAAAAAAAAAGGAGCCGAGTCTGACCTCCTTGCAGCGAGTGTGCTGTTGGAGAAGATATAGCTGAATCCGGGTTGATTCCGGATGTTTCACGGCGGACCAAATGCTCTTCGACAAGTAGCGCCGCAGCATGTTCAAGCGCAGGGGTGGAAGACCGACTCGTGGATCGACTAGGAAAGGAAAGAATGAGACGACGGTTGAACATTGAAATAAAAAAAGCGTGTAAAGCAGCAAAGGATTAATACATTGCGGTATATTCCGACAGCCGTGCCTCAATCAGAGCCTCGTTCGCTTTGAAAGAGTTGGACAAACCCGATGCGTTTTTAAAGGATCGCGGCTGTGAGACGGCAAGATGTGTTTTAGTGTCGGCGCTAGACTGACGTTTATGCGGTGTCGGGATGAGCCGGCTTGGCGTGGGAGTGGGAGTACGCTCCGGAAGGACAGAGGCCGTTGGGACCGGGACAGGCTGTGCTGGCTCGTTGAGTGTCGGTTGTGTCGGTTGTGTCGGCGCTGTCGGGTCCTGCTGCGTCGGGTCGGGCTGGACCGGGTCTGTGGTGCCAAGCGTCATTGACTCGGGCATCCCGTTGGGGCCACGAGTAGGTGTTCCTCGCTTTCCTTTGTTTCCTCGTGCCATTGAAGCTGCTGCGTTGATGTTGGCGCTGATGGGGGCAGACGGGCGCTTTTGTTCGAGGCGCGGAGATTGTTTTTATTGAAAGCCGGGATTTTAAAATGTTTGGTCTATTTGATTGACATGACAGCAAAGGTGCTGCCGCGGATTGCGACTTGTTCCGGTGCTCGAGATGCGCTAGTCTCGACAGCAAACGAACAAGTGGCGGCTCAGCTCGAACCGGTCGAGTTTGGAGCTGCGCGTGATGGGACGCACGCACGCAGCGAAGGAAGCGCGCGGATATTTTCCATTTTATCGCAAAAATTTATGAACTTGATCCGAAGAACACTGACCAAAATGAGCAGCACTCTCTCAGCAAAGTCAGCCCAGGTAGCGATCGAACGTCAGAACATGCGTGCAACTGACGGTCATCCCCCGACAAACAGCGTCTCGACTATCTCGACAAGAGTGGGACTGTGTTTGCTGAGATGACAGCTCTGGCCAATAAACACAAAGCAGTGAACCTCGGCCAGGTGACTTTTCTTGCCCCGGCCACAATTCGCACACACCTGTCATCAATTGCAAACGCGTTTACTGAAAAGCCTTAACCTCTGCTGCAGGGCTTCCCAACACTTCCTGTCCCACAGTTTATCCGCAACGCCGCAGTCGAAGCCGTTTCGAATGAGTGCATGACTCATCAGTACACCCGCAGTGAGGGTCATCCTCGTCTTGTACAAGGTTAATCATCCTATTCGTTTTTTTTAAATCCCTCGTTGTAACTCACAAACCCCCATGCAGCACTGTCAAAGTTTTACGCTGACAAAATCGGCTGCACGCTGAACCCAATGACACAGATCGTGACCACAGTTGGTGCAACCGAGGCGATTTACACGACCATGCAGGCCCTCCTGAGTCCTGGGGACGAAGTCATTTTGATGCAACCGTTCTATGACAGCTACCCTGCTGCCATCCGGCTCAGTGGTGGTGTGCCAGTCGTGGTGGATCTGGCGCCTCCTGCAGACCGTCCAGCTCTTACGAGTGGGGACTGGAAGCTTGATATGGACACTCTCCGGGCTGCTGTGACTCCGAAAACAAAAGCGCTCTTTATCAACAACCCGCACAATCCTGTTGGAAAAGTGTGGACACGCGAGGAAATGATGCAAGTTGCAGCAATTGCGGAGGAGTTTGATTTGATTGTGATTGCGGATGAGGTGTATGAAACTCTTGTTTTCACCGACTCGCCAGAGAAAATGATCAAGTTTGGTGAGGAAGTTTTTTTTTTTTTCGATTTTGCATTTTCTTCAACCACATCTGTCTGACCTGATATTTCCGCGCATTTTTTTTTTTTTTTTGAATTGTGCAGCAAGTCTCCCTGGAATGTTCAAACGCACAATCACGCTCGGTTCAATTGGAAAAATGTTTGGCGTCACTGGCTGGAAAATTGGATGGTGTCTTGGCCCAGAAGATTTGATCCGCTCAGTTTGGATGATCCACCAGTTCAACGTATTCTCCGTCGTCACTCCACTGCAAGAAGCCGCAGCAATCTCATTGGAACACGCAATGGAATCCAATTTCTTTGTTGAAACGTCAAAAACATACCAACAGCACCGTGACCGTTTAATCAAGGTTCTCTCGCAAGCTGGGTTGACACCCACTTTGCCTCATGGTGGATATTTTGTGATGGCGGATACGACATCGTTGGAAGGTGTGTTGCCTTCGGCATCGGATGCCAATGAATCCAGACGTGATTTCAGGGCATGTCGGTTCATGACGACTGAGATGGGAGTGACTGCGATCCCGCCAAGCGCATTTTATGAAAGAAAAGAAGGTGCAGGAGGACTGGTTCCTGGTAAACACGCCCGCTTTGCATTCTGTAAGAGTTTGGACTTGATTAATGCAGCTGGGGAGAGATTTGACGTGTACTCTAAAAGTCACAAGGCCAAGAAACAAAAGATTTGAGTCTTTTTTTTTCTTGGGGTTTGACAAGGGGTTGGTTGGTTTTGTGTGTGTGTGTGTGTGGAAAAAATAAACTATGGATGGAGAACAAAGATGCCAATTTATATCCTTCTTTGCTTTCATTATGGGCATGTTTTAACACCCCCCCTCCAAAATCAAAAGAGAACCTGCATGGCGTCAACGATAATGGGGGGGGGGGGGGGGGGCACTCTTTTTGCCACACACTTCATCCCCCATCACATGACGTTTAACCGATAGCTCATTTCCAACAAACGCATATCATCGTCATCCGTCACATGCATTGGAATCGCAGTTCTACCCCCTTTAAACACTTGCACCCTACTCCTGCAGCTTGCAATAATTTCTTTCAACCGGTCCCCAGTATCCCAATAAAACAAGCTCCGCAGCGTTTCACCACGCATTCGCACCAATTCCACAACACTCTCGAAAGAAACGCGCGTGCCTAAAAGCCCAACGTCTCTTAACCGCGGCAATCTATGCAACGGCGTCACATTGGAAACAGGTGTCCCCGAAAGTCCCACCGAACAAAGTTTCAACAATGGAATCAAAGCTTCTAAATCCGTGGCTTGTGTGTTGTACAGGTACAAGTGTCGCAGGTTGGATAACCCAGAAAGTGGGGATAGATTTGAAACGGGCATGTTGGAAAGATGCAGTTTTCGCAGGTTTGTCAGGTTTCGCAGGGTGGATAGATCCAATAACTCGGATCCGCTGAGGTCTAAAGTTTCGAGCATCGTCAACTGAGAGATTGATGCAATGTCATGAATGTCTAGGAGGGCAAGGGATAAGGTACGCAGATGCGGTAACGATGCAAGGGGAGTGATTTCATGCACGTTGGTTGCTGAAATGTTGAGTTCTGTGAGAGACGAGAGTGACGCAATATCGCAAATGTCGGTGATATTGGACTGCGTGAGGTTTAGATACGTTAATTGCGTTAGACCAAATAGAACGCGCCAGTCGCCGACAAGAAGACTTCCAAGATGCAGTCTGCGAAGGTCTTTCATTTTGGCGAGCATCTGAAGGTCATCATTGTGTGTGGCAAGTCCGGAAAGAAGCAGGTCAGTTAATTGTGGGAATCGCGGCAGAGCGACTTCGAGATCAGACACGTGGCAGTCACGAAGATGCATTACTCGTAAGGAAGCCAGTGATGCAAGGGGCGACAGTCTAGGGATAGTTGCGCGGTCGATTCGCAACACAGTAAGTTGCTGCAGCGCAGACAAGACCGCAATATCAGATAACCTGAAGTCGGACCGAGAAAAGCCTCGTAAATTCAGAGAGTACAATGATTCGAAACGTTCAATCGAGGTGAGGTCATTGCAGTCTTTTGTTGTTCGGTCTCGGTCATCTTGTTGGGTCTCTCCTTCGCCGTCACTCTCGCTTTCAATTTCGCTCTCGCAGTACAAAGATAGGTGGTAAACATGCTGTCGAACACGTCTAAGCGACCATGCAGCATTCTTCCACTGGATGCCACTTGGCACATCGAAAGTGCTCTGGCGAAGAACCGAAAGTCGTGCCGCATTGAACACAGCACACGTCGATAAAAGATGGAGTGTCGCTCGAGTTCCTGCAATCGAGAGCAGTGGCTGAACAATGGTGAGCAGTGCGTGTTCAGCTTGCATGTTGTTGATTTTGTGGATCGTCAAAATGCGTCACTTTTCTGATTCCCTGGTTTTATTTATTACATCAACGACCTGTTAACACATCACACTCCTCTTCTAGTAAATGTCCTCTAGTAACTCTTAACTCTTGGGTAACGTATATACTTCCGCAAAGCGCGTTACATCATGCATAACTTTCGGCTTCAGACCCAGTCTCGCGCGCCTTCGATCACGTCCGTTGTGGATGGCAGTCACGAGACAAAAGCCAGCGGAAAACGCGATAACCAGGGCAACATAGAAGGCCCAGGCGAAAGGGATCGTAGTATCCAAGAATGGATACACCCAGCCTCCGGATGAGGCGTGGTAAACAAACGACTCTGCGAGATACAGTAGCGCAATGAATATGACGGGGAATATTAGTTGGTACGCCATAGGAACTCTTCCCAAGACTAGTTCGGTCAGCATGATGAGCGAGTTTCCAGCATGCAGACTTATTGAAGTCCTGATTTTGAAGAAAACACACAGTTCAGAATTCATGCCTTTCATAGTTGTTTCAACGAACCACATCTCCATAGGTCCCACTCCCGACAACAAATAAGTGACCAGCAAGGTCCAAAAGACGAGCGACACAATGTACGCATACGTTGCAGGCAGCGCATACAGAAGCCAATTGAGGTACTTGAGCCATGAAGAACGACTTTCGAGTTTCTCCAGAGCATCCGGTTGGGAAGTGTAAATGTATGAATTGTACGCGGCGGTCTGGGGGGACAGGGCGAGTTGAGGGAGAGTGTTCTTTGCGTGGACGTGGCACTCACAGTCAAGTAGATCACGACACCAAGCCAGGACCAATCGGTGAAGTAGATTCCCAGGTTGTTGCGCACAATGTACATCTCGCCAAACAGGCAAATGCACGCATACAAGGCCAGCAGTGTCCGAATGCGCAAGAGCGTGACGGGCGACACGTGCACAGACGTGACGGTTGTCTCGGCATCGAGAGTGCCGGGATGCAGGAACGAGGGCAGATGCATTGGAGCAGTGCTGGTTAGTGATGGACTTGTTTGGGTTGGTTGCTAAGTTGGAGTTGGTTGGTTCCGTTTTATGCTTTTTGCGTTTTGCGTTCTAGGTTCAAATCATTTCAAACCTTTTTTTTAATTTTAATTATTTCGTTGATTGTGATTTTGTCATTGATTAAAAGAAAGGGCTTGGGTGGCTTTTGCCGCATTGAATACTCACCAACAACAACAACAACAACAACAACCAACACTTGTTATAACACTGTCATTGCTGCCACATTCCTTTAAAAAGCGAAAAAAGATGTCAACTCATAAATGTAAATCCGCCAACGCAAAAAAAAAGAAGTGAAAAAACAGAAAAAGAAAAAAGGTGAAAAAAAGAAAAAAAAAGAAAAAGAAATGAAGAAAAAGTGGAACTGTCACATTCGCGTCACTGAGAAACGTGGGAGTAGCGGCATTCGCTTCCTCTTGTGCATTTGGGGTAAAACTTGCAAACCTGGGTGACAGAAATCCACTTGTCAGCTACTGTGCAAACAAAACACCCAACAATAAACTTGCCCGTAAACTTTTCTTGCCAAATAACAACGAAGGGAAACTGCCTCTATACTTTGGCACGATAGCGTCCGCAGCAGGAGCTGCAACCTTCTCCATCTCATTTGGATATTGCGGCCGCTGCATTTTGTTCAATCCGCTGTTTAAGGTCTCATAACCACCATCGAACGCTTTTGATGCGGTAGGTTGAAATATAGGGGCGAAGGGATTGAGTCCCTTTACTGATGCGACGCTTGAAGGCTCCCATGCCGCGGCATACGGGTTCAAACCCGTGCCATGCGAGCGATTGGAACGAGAATTGGTATGACTGAATGCGTAGTGCACTTCAGCAGGATCACTGCCCAAAAACACAGGCCTAGACGATCCGGCAGAAAGGTCAGGCGAAACAGGGATAAACACTGCAGGAAGAGAAAAGGAGAGTTAGGTTCAGCTGGAAAAAGTACGCAAGTCGCGTTTTTCAGCTGCGTCCTCCTTACCAGCGGAAGAATGACTGGCACTATGAACCGGCTCCGGCACCATACTTTCTGTATGACTTTGAGGTTGAGAAGCCATCGCGCAAGCTTTTTCTGCGGATTTCATTAGTCGTGCCCATTTCACCGACTGTAGAGAGGCTTACCTAATTTTGGCGCAACCATCTTGGAAGCCACAACATTACCGGTCGATGACAAGGGCTGTTCCACGATGGCAGCTGACTTCATTGGCCCTGAACTCGTTTGGGCGACTGCCTTCGCTTCTGCCTTTTCGACTTTGGCAACACATTTATCCTCCTTCTTCTCCTCCTTCTTCTCCTCCTTCTTGTCCTCTTTCTTCTCCTTCTCCTTCGCCTCTATCTTTGCCTCCTTCTTCTCCTCTTTCTTCGCCTCCTTCTTCGCCTCTTTTTTCCCCTCTTTTTTCTCCTCTTTCTTCTCGTCTTTCTTTTTTTCAGCCGTCTTTTCAACTGCGTTCGAATTGCAAGTTGCAACGGGTACTTGGATCGCGGTTTTTGAAGGAACTGACTCGGAAGCTAAAATGCGTGCGCATCATAACAATTAGACAATCGCAACCAATACATACTGACAATCAAATATAATTACCGTATGGTATTTGACGAATGCTCAGTGGTCCGGTCGCTAACATATCAGTAATGTAAATCTGGCTAATGTCAAAATCTGAACTGCTCAGTGCAAACAAGGGTACATCCGTTGATTTCACGGGGACAATAGAAGAAATGGGTTGAGACTTTATGGCTGGTACGGCAGCAGGAGATGAGGGAGCTGGAGAATAACAAAAGACATAAGAGGCACGACTAATTTTGAGTACCGATCAAAACAAACTCACCAAAAGGAATCTGGCGAATTCCAGAAGGGCCAGAAATAATGGGCCGAGTTGCTTCGATTTCGTGCCGACTAAGGCTAAACCTTTCCTCCTGCGGCGCAGACTTTGGAGCTGCGGCTTTGGTCACCACTGTCTCGGTCGACGCGCTCTTTTGCTGGACGTCCACGAACGCTGCATAAAAGAAATCTGAGAAACAAATTCTCATCCGTTGTATATGCTGATACAAAGTCCATACCATATGCGATTTGACGAACTTGGTTGGGACCGGACGAGAAACGAACATCCGTGAATTTCGACGCCTCGCTAAGTTCGTGTTTGTCCGGGGAGTAGCAAACTATTTGCGGTTGCACGGTTTCAAGGTTCTGATGGACGTGGATGTCGTTCTTTGGGGTGGTTATTCTCATTGGTGCCGTTTTTGCCGTCGTGTTATGCATGGGAGTTGGAGTGATGACTGCGGCAGCTGATATGCAAGGTTTGAGTCCGAAGCAGCATGAGGGATTTCAGAAACCCAACGAAAGACTATGTACCATATTGGATTTGTCTGATTTGAGACGGGCCACAAGATGTGAGAAGAATGTGAATCTTTGAAACTTGAGCAACGTCATGATCCAGTGAATACAAAATATTCACTGAGCCTCCACAAGACTCAGTGGCCGACACTTCAGAGAAGGTACCCTGGTGCGCTGTATTGTTTTGGTACGAGTGATTGTCAGTGATTTGACAATTCAAGGGGGGTGAAACATTTACGCTGTTGCGTCGCTCCCGCGGGTCCAGAAACAAGAGCGTCTGTGATGCAATCTGATGTTTCATTGGCACCGGTTTGAGAGAGGGCATACCCTTGGGTATTTTGAAAGATCGGAACCGGAATGTGGATGGGAATTTCTGAAAAGGGGTTCTCGTTGAAGGAGGGGATGTGATCACTGCGAATAAACACAGGTTGTGGTAAATATATGATGTCTGCGGTTTCTGCAGGTGGTAAAGCTTGCGATTCTTCAGGAGGAGCTCGCGTTTCTCTGTTTGAGAGTTTTCTCTTGGAGTTTCTTCTATCAGCCTCCTTTGGGGTTTTCGCGGGAGAAGTGAAACGCGCCGCCGCTGTGGCCACGACAGCAACCGCGGAAAGCGCGACGAGGATGATGACGGCTGATTGGAACTTGGACATTGCAAGTTGTTTTTGGAGTTCTTATTTTTTACAACAAAACTGCCACCAGTCCTTGTCAGTGTAAAAACCAAATAACAAGCAAACAAAATCCTCACCTCGCTTGATGACGGCGCCAGCATCCCCTGGGATTACACATATTCGCTGTTTGATGACGGTCAGCCTCGCGGCATTCATGTGGGCTGGGGTCGTTGACCTGTCGTAGACCTGACCGGACCAAGCAGTACCGATTCTCCGCCGCGCATAACGAGACCGCTCATATGCATCGGTGTCGTACGTTTGACTTTGAAGGTTTCGTGGTCGGTACTCACTCGCCTGATTCAAACTCCAGTGTTTGATTTTCGCGAATATTCCCCACACGATGAATCCCGAACCCCAAACCGCATCTACTCCAGCCTCGGCAGCACCAGTTCTCGAGAGTATTGTCATCCCAGTCTCGGCTTCGAATTTGAATGGGTGTTTTCAGTGCGAAGTGCAGTGCCTGGACCGGAACCACCGAAAAAGAATCCCCATTCATCTCAAGAAATGTGTACAAGACAGGAGAGCAGGAAATTCCTGCTTGTGGTTGGAGGATGAGTTGCGTGAGAAACTATGTATTTTCTTTGAAGGGGTGCGAAACAGAGGGTAAGTGCACACCACATTGACGATATAAGCACCATAGATGATCTCACTTATTGCTAATCTCATGTCTGTGTTTGCAGCTGCTGTCCTTTTGACACTTTGATTTTTGTTGATTGTCAAGTTGAGCGCACTTCATTCCATATCCATTCATCAAAGTTCCGTCCAGTTCAGACCGGCCCGGGTTTCGCAACTGGGTTTTCTCACGGCAAACACACGCTGGAAATTTGAGCTGATCTGTCGGATCTTAAAAGATATGGTCGCTGACTGCGCGTTCTGCATGCCCTCAGATGTCTGACACCGCCTCATCCCACACGCTTCAAACTCATCACGCCGGAATGGGACATCTACCACGCTCGCGTATATGCAGTTGCTCTGTGTGTGCGGAGGGGAACTGCGTAGGCGACAGAGGACAAGCGGGGAAGGTTTGTGGCATTGTGTAAAAACAATTTTTTATTCTCACGCGTTGCATGCCAGGTGCGAAAGCTGTACAATGGCATGAAAGGAATTTCCATCCTTGACAATGCTATGCAGTGCTTGAATTACCAAGGGATTTGTCTTTGTTGAGTGCGAAAATGAGCAACGCAAGCAGATAGCTGCAAGGGCCCGAAACAAGAAGCCGAACGCGTTTTTGATTACTGATTTCACGCCCTGAGATTTCATCTACTTGCAGACGAATATCTGAGTGTGACGCATCCAGTTCGTGGAGCGCATTTGTGAAGTCTAACTCTTATTATTTCGCTCACCATGTCCAGACCGACTGGAACACCACACAAGTTTATCAGAAGCATACGCGCGGAGTTTTTTGAAGCTGCGCAGCATGTTTCTAACCTCTGAACTATCGGGCGAAAACTACCAATTGCACAGAATGGACAGACCAGCCGAGGTTGAACACTGGTGGACCAGCAATGTGGGATGTTTGACTGTGTGATGTAGTTGTTTTCTGGTTTAGACCATTGAAGGAAAGGAAATCGCGAGGCGAAATATCAGAAAGATGTTGTTTACTTCTATTTGTGTGCCATCAAATGAGAACGGGAGGTAAAGAAGGAAGAAACTGAGAGAAAACGACAAAAAGATTCATGGAAAATATCTAGGAATAAAAATAAGCAGGAGAAGCCAACGGGAAAAATTCTCGTGCGTGGACGTTCAGCCCCCTCGCCGATGCGGACAATGGCACGAACTCTGGAGCCAGAGGATTCAACCCCGGCTTGGGACCTTGAGGCTGCCGAACTGGTCGGCTCTTGACTGCGTCCTTGACGGGTCGCAAGTCCTTGATCACCGCGTGGCGGTTTGCCTGAAGAGGAAGAAGGCGCCAGGTCAGGAGGGGATTGGCATCAATGGGCCCGGACAGAACTAAAGCCAAACTTACCGTGGTCTTTAAGGACGGATTGTCCCGCGTGCCAGAGTAAAGCTGTTGCAACCACGGTCAGCACGATGAGGCGTCGTTTGGCAATCAATTGGTGAAAAATCGACATGGACACCATTATAGCTACTCTAGATTCAAAGAGCCAGCCGTGAGTACAAAGTACGAGCATAGCGCGACAATGAAAGAACGGTATGTACCTTCTGGTTGATGGCAGTTGATTGGTTTTGAGACTAGTTTTTCCTTTGTTCTGTCAGGTCCCTCTCAGCAGAAACGCAGAACAAACGAATGAAAATCCCAAACCTGTTTTGATAATCCCTCCACGGCATGATTTGTTTGTATCTTGTTGTGCCTGACAACAATGACTGCCGTTAGCGCCGGTTCGTCATCGTGCGTGTCAATCATAGAGAAAGTTTTGCCGCCCCTCCTGACCGTGCAGGTATGTCTGGGTGTATATGGCTCTATCGAAGTTTGAGTCTCAAACATGCGTGGCTGGGACCTGGTAGTCTGCTTCGGTGGCTGCGCGTGCTCACAACGTTCCGTCACCGCGCACAACATGACTGTCTCTACTCTACTGTTTCCACTGTTGACACGCGTTCGCCAGTTTCATGCGATACTTTGAAATGCGATATTCACGTCCATGGTCTTGCTTCAGGCTTCGGATATATTTTGGCCGTCACCGTCTCTTGCCACCCAAGTGTCGATTTCAGACTCTGAGCGCACAATTCCCAGTAAACACGAGGAAATTGATCAAAGTTTACGGTACCATCCGTGCGAAAGTCGTCACGCCTATGGCCAATCCATGGCCGATGTGTCAGACAGCTTGCCAGCAGCTCCATCCAACCCATCATCCTGCTTTCCTCAATGCTAGTCGGTCGTTGCCTTCAGATTGGATGCATCGAAAATCCACCCGGAAACCGGAGTCAATGTCAAAACCATTACGCAGTCAACAGTCAGTTTTTCCTGGGTCCCTTGTCATGTGTATCGCATGGAGCCTGCTACTATTTGCGCGCACTTTTGTCTCTCGTCACAAGAAGCACTGCTGTGTGATGGTCGCTGATATGAGCTTTACTGGTGTGTGATTTGGGACTTGCAAGTTCGCAATTGCTGGGATCGTTGCTGCAGAAGTAATCTTGAGGAACTGTGTCACGCGTTCAAAGGTCAATTCTCGCGGTTGAAGGTACTGTACATTTGTGCAGCGTGTTATCCTGCGCACGTAACTGTTGGGCATGTGACAGGTGAGTCGCTTATTTCGAAGGAGCACAATGCTTCTGAAGTCCGCGGGGGGGGGGGGGGGGTTTTTCCCCCCCCCCCCCCCCNNTCCAGGTGTTCTTTATACGCGAGTTCATGGAAGATGTGTCGTGTGTGGTGAAGGAGGTCTGCTGTTTATTTTCTTGTCAAAAGAGCCAGCAATCCCAGTCGGCGAAAACACCGAACAACAAGCAAGCAAATTCTTCACCTTCTTTCATGTCGGTGGCTCCAGCAACTCATGCGATTGGGCGTATTCGCTGTTCCATGACGGTCTGCCTCGCTGCATTTGTGTGGGGTGGGGTCTTTGATGTGTCGTACACCTGCAGGACCAAGCAGTACCTATTCATGACCATGCGTAACAGGCCGTCTCATATTCACCGACATCTTACGTTGACTTTGAAGGTTACATGGCCGGCACCTCGCCGGATTCAAACAGCAGTCTGTGGGTTTGCGACTATCGCCCACACGACGTAGCCTGAACACGGACCGGACATATTCCAGCCACTGCAGGTTGCTTTCTCGCAAATATTGCCATCCCAGTCTCTGCCTCGAATTCGAAGGGGCGTTCAGAGTGCGAAACTGCAATGCTGAAGAAAACCAAACGCCGCTCTAGTTATTCGGGAGTATAAACGCGAAGATACAGCAGGCAGTCGGTCGCTTTGATGTTGAACAGACTGGCACCATCGCTTTCTTCGAGCCGCTGGCGAAACCATCTCGACATCAGCTGCAACTGGCGCGGGGAATTTTTGGGACTTGCACCCATTTCAACTGTCTCTGGACAGCTATCAGCCACTGACTTGTGTTTCAATGTCTCATTTCACACCGATTCATCCGAGATTTCATGCGGTTCGCGCTGTCGGTGATTCCGCCCATCTGGTCTTTGATGGATGATACGCCGAAATGCAAGTTGATCAGTCGGATATCGATTTGCTTGCTGATTAACTGACTACGCGCTCTGGATCCCGCCGATTCCAGATCCGAACGTCTCATCCCATACGCTTCAAACTCATCATCTCATCAAGGAACATCTACCACGCTCGCGTATATGAAGCAGCTCTGTGTGTGCGGAGGGGAACTGCATAGGCGACAGAGGATAAGCGGGGAAGGTTTGTGGCATTGTGTAAAAACAATTTTTTACTCTCATATGTTGCACGTCAGGTACGAAAGCTGTACAATGGGATAAAAGGAATTTCCATCCTTGACAATGCTGTGCAGTGCTTGAATTACCAAAGCTTTTGTCTTTGTTGAGTGGGAAAATGAGCAAAACGAGCAGGGTAGTAGCAACAGCCCGAAACAAGAAGCCGACGCGTTTTTGATTACTGATTTCACACTTTGAGATGGTACCTGTTTCCACACGAATATCTGAGTGTGAAGCATCAAGCACGGTGTGCGCATCTGGAAGTGGAAGCTACTGAACTTTACTTCATGTCAGCTATGTTTTTATCTCCCTCACAATTTCCAGACCGACTGGAACACCATACAAGTCCATCAGCAGATTGCTCGCGGAGGTGGATTGTTGGCTGTGTGATCCCACTGGTGGATGGCATGGCGGGTTCGGTTTCAGTTAAAAAGAAAAGGAAGGGGAGCACGATTCCAAAGATCAGATAGGAACGTATTTATTGAGCGTTACTTGCGAAAGTTCTTATAAATCTCCTGCGTGCTTCTATGGGTATGCCATGCCATCGTGCGAAAAATGAGAGGAAAAGAAATGAGAAAAAGAAATAAAAACGATGCACGAAACAAAGAGGCGTTCAACAACAGACAGGATATGACGGGAAAAACTCCCGTGCATAAACGTTCAGCCCCCTCGGCGACAAGACCGGGACGAACTCGGGAGCCAGGGGGTTCAACCCCCGCTTGGGACCTTGAGGCTGCCGCACCTCTGCAGCCTGTTCCATGGGGCGCGCCTCCATGCCGCTCAGTTTGGTGCATGTCGGCTTCCCTGTGGAATAAGACGTGTTCAGGTAAGAAGAGGGATTTCCAAACATGGGTCTGGACAGGACTGAAAACACACAATTACCCTTTTCTTTACGAGCCTTGCTCGTTGTTAGCGGTGAGGCCATCCCGAGTCTGGCCATTTCGAGAAGGCGGCGGCCGGCAGCCACTTGTTCAAACAGTTTCATCGAGACCATTCTGAGAGGATCAAGACCGCTCGCAAGATAAACAACCGTAAATTTCGGCAACTCGCCAACTTCGTATTTGTCCACGGGTAAGAAACTCCTTTCGGTGAGACGTTTCAAGGTTGGGTGGGACCTTCAAGTTTTTGAAAGTTCAGCCACTTCATTTTGATCCGGCGAATACAGACCATCCACGCAGACATTATAAGATTGAGTTGCCGACACTTCGGATTAGGTTTCCTGGTGCGCTGTATTGTTTTGGTATGAGTGATTGTCAGCGATTTTACAATTCACGCGTCGCAAAAGACTTACGTTGTTTCACTCCCGCGGGTCCTATAGCAGCAATATTTGTAGCGAAGTCTGCTTTTTGATCGGCGCCGGTTTGAAAGAGGGCATGCTGGGTGTGTGGGAATGTCGGTAGTGGAATGTAGATGGGAACTTGCAAGACAGAGGTCTTCTTGGAGCAGGTGATGGGTTCACTGCGAGTAAACACAGGACATGGTGGATAGACAACCTCTATGGCCTTCGCGGATTGTAAAAGTTGCGAGTCTTGAGGAACCGCTCGCTTTGTTTTGTTTGAAGTTCTTCTCTTCGCGTTTCTTCTTTCAGCCATTTTTGGCGCCTTAGCTGGCGACACAAAACGCGCCGCAGCTGTGGCCACGAGAGCAACCGCGGAAAGAGCGACGACAATGATGAGAGCGGATTGGAACTTGGACATCGCAAGTTGTTTTTGGAGTTCTAATTTTCTACAAAAGAGCCAGCAGTCCTTGTCAGGGAAAATGCGGACATAAAGCCAGATAAACTTACATGAAAAGAGCCGTGACAACCAGGGACAGATCAATGAGGTATGAGCTGCCAGTGAGCTGCTGAGAACATTTGCCATGCAGACCATAAGTGAGCTGCGTAAGATTTAATGAGGTTCTAGTGAGCGCAATGCACCTCGTAAACCTGCCGTAGAAGATGGTACATACCTTTTGTTGTTTTGATGTTTTTGTGACAACTTTGTTTTGTTTATTTTGTGTTTGTCGGGAAAATTTATATAAATGTTTTGATAAATCCCCGACTTTGACCCTGTTTTCTCTTTCAAGACTCGTTCTTTACTCATATACTGGGAAGCTGCACGTCTCATGATGCACGTGAGACGCTTTATGAAGGACGTTGAAGCTATGCTGCTGCTTGCTTCGACTTATTGCGGCAGTGGTTGCGATACTTCGATGCTTTCTTTTTCTGACAGCCGACATTCTCAACTAACACTTAAACCGCAGACAGCACTCGGTACTTTATGCGCAACTGTCGGCTTCATGCCGAGTCTCGCTCGTCTTCGATCGCGTCGCTTATTTACGGCAGTTGCCAACAAGCAATCACAAAAAATTCAAAACTTTTTGGCTGTCACTTTGTCAAATTACCAATTCGTCTGTTGCAACAAACGTACAATAGCAGCAGCACTGGGACTCTTGCGGACTCGCGTGCAGTGGCAGCAAGCAGCTCATGGCGCTGGATGTACTGGACAGCATTTCCAGTGCTGCAAGCTGACGACGCGCACACTGCGCACACTCCCAGCCAGCAACCGACAAATAGGCAATGCGCTACTTGAAGTATTGACAGCAACCCACGCCAAACGACAGCAAAGTGTTTGCACAAGCTTGATGTCAAATCAATCGGAAAAGGCGAGATGCGCTTCTGCATTTCGAATAAAAAAGCATTTGATTCTTCAGCAACAAACCTGTATAAAAAAAAACACTGCAACCAGACATCTCTCTCAGAAAAATGGCAGCAGCAAAAGCATACGACTATCTCGTCATCGGTGGTGGCAGCGGTGGCATTGCCTCTGCAAGACGGGCCGCCATGCACGGCGCTAAGGTGGCAGTCATCGAAAACAGTGAGGAACCCGCCTTCCCTTAAAACGCATCTTCATGCCCCATCGTCGCTTATTCTAACCGTTTACCTCTACTGCTCATCAATTTATTCTCAGATCGATGGGGTGGAACTTGTGTCAACGTTGGTTAGACGCTCGCTTTTTCGTTTTCAACTGATCCTGTACTTACTCGCGTTTTATTCCGCAACGCACGCAACAGGCTGCGTCCCAAAGAAAATCATGTGGTCTGCTGGATCCATGGCCGAAATGCTTCACGAGGCAAAAGGATACGGCTTCGACGTCACCAACAATGGGTTCAACTGGGAGAAACTCAAGGCGAAACGTGATGCCTACATCGTGCGTCTCAACAACATTTACACCAGCAATCTCGGCAAAGACAAGATTGACCTCATCAACGGAACTGCCAAATTTACAGACAGCAAAACTGTCGAGGTCGATGGAACTTCATACACTGGCAAGCACATTCTGATTGCCGTTGGTGGCCGTGCCTGGATCCCAAACATTCCAGGAGCCAAAGAGTTTGGTATGACCAGCGACGGCTTCTTTGAACTCAACTACCTGCCAAAGAAGGTTGCCGTGGCTGGAGCAGGTTACATTGCCGTTGAACTTGCCGGAATCTTCCATGCCTTGGGCTCTGAGGTCACCTTGTTTATTCGTAACGAACAGTTCCTGAGACCGTTTGACGACATTATTCGGGACAATATCATGGACTTTTACACCAAGTCAGGAATCAAAATTGTGACTTGCTCCTCGGCCACCAAAGTTGAAAACAAGGGCACAGACTTGAAGAAGAGTCTTTCCATTAGCTATTCGAAAAAAGCTGATGGTGTCGTGTCGACGCAAGTTCTCGATGGATTTGAGGAATTGATCTGGGCGGTTGGAAGGGAGGCCAACACCGAGCCACTTAACCTCGGCTCTGCTGGAGTGACCCTTAAGCCAGACGGTTTTATCAAAGTTGACGAGTTCCAAAACACTTCTCAAGAGGGTATTTACGCGTTGGGTGATGTTTGCGGTGTTGCTCAGCTGACTCCTGGTAAACTCTTTGTGCAGTGACTTTTTTTTTGTGTCTTTTTGGGGAGATCTGACCGTGTTTTTTTTTTTTTTCAAAGTCGCTATTGCCGCTGGTCGTCAGCTGTCTGAACGACTCTTCAATGGCAAAACAAACGCAAAACTTGACTACACCAACATTCCATCTGTCATCTTCTCGCACCCAACTGCCGGTTCCGTTGGCTTGACCGAAGAAGAGGCGCGTGCCAAATATCCAGACGTCAAGATCTACAAGACAAAGGTGTGTAATTTTTTCGTCACCAGCCACAGTTAAATGGTGGCTTACTAACAACCTACGTCTCCAGTTTGTGCAAATGCATTACGCAATGACTGAAAACTACGGAGAGCACAAGCCGCCAACCGCTTACAAGATTGTATGCGCAGGGCCAAACGAGAAGGTAGTTGGTCTTCACCTTGTTGGAAAGGCATCGGATGAAATTCTGCAAGGATTCGCAGTGGCTGTCAAGATGGGAGCAACCAAAGCGGACTTTGACAGTACCGTTGCTATTCACCCAGTTGCTGCTGAAGAGATTGTTACCATGAGATGAGCGCATCGTGACTTGTTTTTTTGGCTTCCTCCTTTTCCATTCGCGGCTTGAAATAAACTTGCGATGGCATTTAATTACAACAAGTGTGCGGTTTACGTCACGATGGTAAAGGTCTTGATAGGACGTGCTGGCAGCCGCTCGTGACGAAATAAACAGATTCGATGTACAAAAGAAGACCAACTGTTTATTGTTTGATGCGGTTGCTTTTTATGACTGATTCGAGTTGATGGCCGCCTTCATAAAAGCCAGAAAGCGCTCCGCGTACTCTGCAGGCTGCACTGCCGATATTTTGTGCTACCAAAGGCCATTCAATTTTAGTTTGCAGGGGGAGCTATTCCTCAGTAGTCAAAACGCGCACTTACCCTATCGTTGATAATTGCCTTAAAGAAATGCTCCGTCTTCTTGGCAGCATTGTACTCTGTGAAAATGTCAATAATGCCCACGTAGTAAAGATCACGCAACGGTTCATTCAACTCATTCGTTGACACGAATCCTCCGCCAAACTCTTTATAAAACGTGCAGAACCGCCGTTCGGGGGGTATCTCTTCGGGCAACTTTGCACTACCCGGTCCGTGTTTGATGGACTCAACGTCAATGGCAACAATTCGTTTCGAAACTTGCAGTGAGGATTTCATTGTAGAGCGGCGAAGCACGTTTGTGTTTTGATGTTTCGATAAATCTTGCGGGCTTGGTTCAATTACGGATAGGACAGAGTCTCGCAGGTTGTCCGAGTTTCCCTTCACGAGATCGTGGATTCCAATCAATAGCGAGTAGTCCATAATGTTCATGCGGGCAAGAAACTGTATCAATCAAAAACACATGCTGAGTTGGGGGGTTGGCACGAATGCAAAAAAAAAAGCTGCAAAAAAAAACTAAAAAGCCGACTCTCACCGCAACATCCTTTTCCATCTGAGAGACAAGAGCTTCGCGTTTAATTGGGCCGAGGAATAATTTACGCTCGCGGTTGACCCAGTTCAAGTCTTTCAGCACCGTTCCTGCACTTTTTTTAACTTTTTCTTCGGGCGTGAGTCGTCCTACTGTGGAGCCCTTCAGATCGTAGGTTTCGTGAATGTCCTTGTTTGGAGGGAAAACATTTCCCATCACCACAAAATGAATTTTTTTGTTTCCGGGCAATTTGACTCTGTGGAGGCCAAAGATTCGGGAAAGGAGAGTGTCCGGGTTTGCTTTCACATGCTGCGTAAACATTTAAGGTGTTAATATACATATTTTGTGTTGAGGATGACCTGCGTGTCCGTAAACTTACTTCGTAGTAATCTTTCAAAACGCGTCGGATAAACTTGTGCTCAGAAAAGTGAATGGTCTTGATGATGAAGCGGAAATCTTGGCTAAAGTAAAAAAAGCTTCCTGATTTTCCAGGACTGCCAAGCTCGCTCAGCACATATTTCCCGGTCAACGATATCTGGTTTTTTTTTTTCGAATTAGAAACAATATTCCTTGACAACAGCAATAGATTCACCGAACCAGGTATTCGGATGGATCTACTTTGAAGCAACCGCGGATTAAGCGAAAAATCCAGGGCGCGTAATCTTTAAACTGCAGAAAGTGGTTAGCTTTTTGCAGTCACTTGATCCATCGGCGGCAAAAAAAGTTCACCTTAAAGTCATACCGCGAAGTTGGTGCCATCTCATTCCCAGTTCTGCGTGAAAATATTCCAAAACGATCAGAAAACCCTTTCTCTCAAATCCCCTCAAAAATTGACATTATTACACGTCAAAGGCAATCTTGTGTGCAGCTTCAAAGTCCTCTGGCATAATATCTCGCATTGGTTTCGCGTTGCAGCGACTGACAGACACCCGGATACCCGTGAGCATATCGTACATGAGCTTTTTTTGACAGGTTACAGAGGGGTGGGATTTACTTGGTGTTAGATTTCAGAAGGTGTGGGGTTGGGGTTGGGGTCACACTGACCATGTAATTTACATGCCCTTCTTTGACTGGCGTTCCTCGAAGCACTTCTTTTGCGCTGCGTTTAATTGTCCTTACGAGCGCAGACCCCTCGGTCGAAGGAGTTGTTCTTTTGACGGGTGACTCCACGGTGGAGATGGTTGATCGTTCGCAGAAGGAGTCTTTGTGCGGGAGAGGAGTGGTAGATTGAACAGTGTAGCTGAAAGCTTTCGCACTGCTGACTGAAGTGATTGACGAGACATCCGATTTCTTTTTCGTAATGATGGGTGCCGGGCGTACTTGGTTTTTGGAGTTTGGTCGCGGTAGGGACTCGGAACGCGGTGTGGGGCTGGACGGCAGTTTCACGAGATTCGGGGAGGGCGCTGCGGAGTCTTGGGCGGCGGCAGCAGCGGCGGTGTCGACGGACACGCGGGAACTTATAACCTCCGATTTGACTTCGTGGTCTGAAGAACCTGAGATGGACTTGTCTTGCGGAGTTGTGATGGCCATCGCGTGGTTTGAATAATTCACAATTTTCAGATTCTCTTTCAAAAAAAGAAGGGCAATCATTTGAACAAAGTCCTCGACACAATTTGGTTTTTATTCCGGCGTTATTGACACGAGTTGTTGCAGCCACGCGAATAAAAGAAAGTCCTCCTTCGTGCGAGCGGCGTATCCCTGCGTCACTGAGAAAATATTCGCGATGCTTTCGAGCGTTTCAACCGACAGGGATAGTTTCGAAATAAAGCTCTGATAAAGGTTATCGTTGGATAAATGGCATGCGGTGTGTATAAATAAACAATATCTTACCGCGCTGTTTGAGGTCTCTTGCCGCAAGATTGCTTTCACGATCGATTCCAAGCACGATCTAAAGTCGCTCTCTGCAACCTTCAAATACGCTTCATCCCTTGAGACTGAGTACTTTCGAAGCGCTACCATTGCACTTTGCGCTGTACCCACCACCTTCTCAACTAAACTTGTCGCTACTTTGGTTGTATACAGTGGGCTGCGACGCGCACCCGACGAACTCGGGTCAGTATCGGTATTACCTACAGAGAGTATAAACGCAGCAGAGCCACGTCTTGCAGCGCTCATGGGTCTCCCCGCAGCACTTCCACCAGCACTGAAGGACTCTCTCTGCTTCCCCGCTGAGTTGATGGAAACAATCGAGGATCTACGGCTTGCCTTCGACGGAGACCCAACTCTGCTGGCGTTACCGCTTGTTAAACCTGTTCCCATCCGTGAAGTGGAAGAGTCGCTGTTTTCGCGCGAAGAAAGGGCAAAACAAATGACAACATTCCATAACCGGTCATTGACGGATTCTTCATCGGCATCCGTGACTCGAACTGGAAGATTCAGCCACTGAATGCATGGCTTCTGAAGTAGTTCAGACAGCTTTGATTTTGGAGGTATGAATGGTGACTTTTGGTTTTCAGCGAGTGCAGACACGTCCAGATTCGATAGGTCTCGGATGGTCACAAACAAAATATTTGAAAATGAAGCATCTTGGCCGACTGTCAGTTTCAAGTCGCTGGTAGTAATAATGCTGTGCAAGATATGCGATCTGGCTTTCAAGGACGCGTGGTATGCATCTGTAGTGTAGACTGTTGCCGGAGTGATGGCATCAACGACGTCTTGGAATGCGTCCAAAAACTGACCCAAAGAAACTTTCGAGTTTGAGCCTTGAACGTCCTGGCTGCAATATTGCGCAAACGGAAGCGCGGATAGATCCGATGACAGCAAACCGCGCACCCATGAATTCCCTCCAAAATCAACCTCCGCAGCTTCACGAGACCCTCCGCATCTCCTGAGGGATCGATAGTTCTCAACCTCAGATATTTTACTTAAACTCAGAGCAACGCGCCGCGCAAGGTCCTCACTGCCTTCTTCCACAGAAATCGCCAGCAACCCTTCAAACGCACTTCTCAAAAGTTTGCAGTCACATCCGCCGGTTGCAATTTCAGAGACAATTGCGTTTGCAAAGTGTCTTTTAACGTGGTCGTAATGTTGCAAACGAGAAATGGTTCTGTCTGGTTGATGCTGGGCTGAAGCACGGCCCGCGGAGAGTGTCAATAGCGACCAAAGAGAGGGAGAAAGAACAAAGGTTATCTTTCTGGCAATGCGCATTGCTTCGCTGATGAGGTTGTGTGATTCGACATAGTTGCAAGCGTTTTGGTATTGAAGCGCTCGTTTCAGTTTGATCTCGACCAGCTTTGCAAAGAACGTTGAGTGGCAAGTGAGTGGAATGGCGTTGTTACTTGACTTCGGATGCAGAAAGCGTTTCAAGTATTCTTCCGATTGATCATACGCCATTTCTATTGCTTCATGCCTGCCGGGTGCTTTAATCGACAGCAAATCTCCCACACCGCACCAGGTTTCAGCAAGATTGTAATAGCTGGACCCGGCTTTCTTTTCTCTGACTAAGCTGTTTTGAAGCTGAAGTAAGGAAGCTTCCCAGTCACCATTGCGCGGATGTTGCATGGCCAGAGAGAACGTCAGCAATTTCCGAAACCTGAGATCAAATAACCACGAGCCATTTTCGTGCGACTCTTTGACCCCGATTTCTGACAGTTCTTTCGCGTGATGGAATAATCCGGCTGCAAACGAATATTCGGCCATTTGAAAGCGGACCTGCAGCCACACAAACGCGTCAATGGCCGTGTCATATTTTTTCGAAGCACTCAGAGCTGTTAACTGGGCCCTGAATAAGCTGATGTTCCGCGATTGTTAAACATCCTTGAATCTAAGCAGGGAAAAAAACTAGGCTGAATAACCAACCTTTTCACAGCCATATCGTACTGACACTTCAAAATAAAAGTTTTGGCCAATGTTTCTGCAGCTTTCAGAAGGGTTGTAATCGTGTTTTGCGTTCCTTGAACTTCAAACACTCTTTCCTGAACAGCAAGTTCTGATTCCAGTTCTTCGATAAAACCAGTCATGCTAAGCTGCATTTTCGACAAAATGGAAGCCATCGATTTATCCCATGAAAAAGAGTTGCCACCACCGCTACTTTGATTCAACGGATCTAGCGATGAGCTCAAGATTTCCGTATGAGAAGTTCGAACGACGGTAGCAGCGGGACCCACACAAATGTCATTCACGCTTTGATCAACATATGTTATATCCCCCTGCAGGATTTTCCGGCTCTTGATCAGACTCATTTGTTCCAGGACCGCATGAACTTCGGGTGCGGTATCGGGCTTGAAAAGATTCCATATCACCGCATTTGCGCTTGCTGGGTCATTTGCGTTCGTTTTCATCAAAAGATCGAGAAAGATATCGCAGCGATACATTTCCAGCGTTTTTATAAAGTCAGCGTTGTAGATTCGTTTCGATAATGAATCCAGGTCGGCTTCTGCTATCCTCCGTATGGCATCCCAGTTCGAATCTGAAAATAATGGTTCGAGCGGGTTGAATGCCGGTTCTAATATCTCGCGATGTTTCTGGTTTTGCAGGAGAGCGCTTCCGCTGAAAACAGAGTTCAGGCTATGCAGCGAAAGCTGCACAAATCCTAAATTCATCAACGCTTTCGCCCGTGACAGTATCGCCAAAGAGTTCAGTGAATTGTCCATCAAAATTTCACCCCCGACGTACGACAGCAATGACGACATTATCAATGATTCGACAGGCAGCTGAAATGAAAGCAGCTCGCAGGACAACGTGTACAAATATTCTGCAAGCAGTTCTGGGCCAATCATGAATTGGTCTGAAAACAATTCGAAGCAGGGAATGATTTGAGTCGGAGAGTACTTTGCATATAAAAGCGGGTCCGACGGATGCGGGGCACTATAGCTTAAGATGGATGAGAATGCCTGAGCGCTGAATTTGAACAGATTGTGCCGCCGATCTACACCGCAGTTGTGCCCGTTTTGTCCCAGTTTGAATGCAATCACTCCCATCAACAGACCAATTCTAGGGCCTTTTAATTTTTGAATTTCGACCTGGCGCGGTTCATTCCAAGCGTTGAAAGAAGCGTCAGGCCCCAAAATCACTTCCAAACCTTTCGACCAGAAATAGGTCGCCTGAGCGAGATTGTCATTTGCATGCCACAAGTCACCAAACTCATTGCAGACAATTGATTCTTGAAAAGGATCTGACGCATTCTTGGCCAGGTTCATTGCGTGTCCGTAAGCTTCAAAAGCCTCGGCGAAGATGCGCAGCCGAGAAAGCGCGCTTTCAGGGTTCTCGTTTTGGCTCACCGATTTCAAAGATTCAAAAGAGAGCATGTTGAACAAGGATCGCGCGTGCATCAAATGCACTTGAAAATCTTGCGATGCTGAATATGAATACTGCGACAGTTTCACGTCATATCGTCCTTCAAGTTTCTGAGCGAGTGGTTCTGACCACGGTGCAAAAACCCCTTTAAATATACGATTGAATCTTTGCAATACTGGAGCTGCCCGTTTTAACAATCTCGCGTTGATCATGTTTTCGACACCATGCGCCAAATATTTGGCGCACCATAGCAAGTCTATCTTCATTGTCTCCTTTTCCGCACCAATATTGACCCAGCTGCAGTTAAAATTCTTGTCTACCAAATCCTGATACGTTTGAAACTCCTTCGGCTCGGAATCGTGGCTCTTGTCGATAACTCGGCGCCCAGAAAGCTCCGCGTGCAAAGTTTCATGCTCGACTTGAATGGCGGTTGACTCCAATAGTTCCATTAACGTTTCTCCAACGATAAAATGCGGTTTCCAGAGCAAGTCGCGTTGAAAATCGGGGGTTACCAATCCAGATTGGATGAGTGCCAGAGAAATATTCCATAACTGTTTAGACGTATTCAAAACGGATCTCCAATCCTTTGCACGTCCGGAATGCACTATGGACTGAACAAATGATTGAAATATATCCCCTACTGCCTTGTTCAGGTCAATTTCGGTCTTTCTTGCAACCGCAAGGTCAGCATGGGGATTCTTCCAGGAAAGGTCGCGCGGCAGCACATACGATTTCGCCATCGGAGATTGGTCAAAAAGAACGCAAAGTGGTTTTCTCCCAAATGATTTGCTCGACACACGAGTGTTGGTGGTATCAAACAGTGGAAACACATCCTTCCCACAAAAGTCGGTTCCCAGCTTTTTCAAAAGAAGAGCACCATGAATTCTGGCGATTGCAGCTCTATATGACGCTTCAGCAATGGTTATAGTTCGAAGTCTCCGAAGAGCGCGTTTCCGTTTCCACATCTTTCCCAGCACACCATCCAAGCAGTGCACAGCTTTCTCGAGCTTGTCCTTTTCACTTTGCTGTAAGCCAGCCAAGATCATGGTCTTTTGAGCCAGTCGTTTTCGCTTTCGTCCGATACCCCTCATTGTGGCATGGCCCTCTTTTGATTCCCGCTCTTTACTTTTTTCGGCGCTTGGACTCCTTGACTTTGATTTGTCCCGATCTTTGCTGGTTGGACGGCTGGTGGATGGATCACTCATTTTACTTGGTGTCGGAGAGACGGACTCTACTTCGCTGCGGTATACTAAAGTGCGCTCTTTTTGCCGTGCGATTCCGCCATCGACCAGAGAGTTTATATGCCGATTCTCCACTCGAGTTCTGGACCTGTTGAACGAAAAATTAATGAGGAGAAACTGTCATCATTCTCAAACTTCAAAGGGAGAAGTTGTTAACCTCGACTTTCGCTCGCTTTTAGTTCGCACATCATACGCTGCTCGCTTGTCGGGATAAAGAGTGCGTCTCGCTCTCACCAGCAGGGCCTCTTTTGCCGGGTTGTCACCTTCCTCCATCACGTCCGTCGCCGTCGCAAGAAAGCGAGTTCGGAGAGTAAGCCAATCAAATGTATCGTTGCAAATCTTTAACGTCTGGTCGATAAAGCCCCTTTTGAGACTCCAGTTCACGCATTTCGATATGATTTCCAAGTACCTCGGATTCTTTTTGAACTTGGCCAGTTCTTGGATCAAGACTTCCGGGCCACACGAGATGAAGACGTGGTATATCTCCTTCAGGCTCGTCTGCTGATCCAAGTATCTCTTTTCGTACGGCGTGGGTGGTTTCAAGGAGAACGAGCAGTGACAGACGATGAAATCCAACTGCTCCCGCAACACTTCGATGCGTTTACGACTTGCCGCGTACCCGATTTTGGGGTTTGCTGAAGTGGCGACAATGAGTTGGTAGACATTGTCTGCTTGGATGTTGAGGATGATGTTTTTCTTTTGGTTGGTTGCGTATCGCTTTGTTCTCGGCATTAAACCGGTCCACTGGTGCTCTATGGCGGCTGAGTTGTGTACGGGGGATTCGTGGATGGCTCCTCGCATGCTCAGGTACTTGAGACTGTCGTTAGCAATCCGAATGACAGCCGAGTACTCCTTCCACTGCAGCAGCCTCGACACCAAATGAAGAACAAGTCCCCTGTACATGGAAGTAACTAAGTTTGGATCGAGCGACGCCTTCTCTTGCTCACAAAGGATGATGCACTCGTGCGCAACAATCATCGAATGCACCGCAAACGGAGTTTCCACACCGAATTCAAAGAACGGTAAAAGGCATGCAACCATCTTGACTGACGTGGAAAGCAGCAAGTTCCAATCACGAATCTTTTTGGACACGTGCGCTGCGACAAGCAAGTCTCTCACGGAACCAAGCCGTGTTTGCTGACTTTTGAGTGTGTCTCGGACACCTTTTGCGTTGGAGTGTATGGATGAATCGATTGCGGCAAATGCTCGATCAACCTTTTTGTGCACGCATTGAACGAAAAAGGAGGACAGCTCAATCGAAGCGCACCCAACGTTGCTGCTCCACAGTTCGAATACCGGTGCGTGATTCACACCAGTGCTGCCCAAGCCAACGACCTCGTTTATCATTGACACGGGCGTGGATGATTTGACAAAATGGTTCCAAGTCATCAGGTAGCCCTCATCAGCGATATCGTCGCAGAATAACTCATGTGCTATCAAAGAGACATTGCTCCAACATAATACCAGAGGTAATGAATACATGGCCGTGATTCCCTTCCTACTTTCTCCGATCCCTCTTCCAAGAACTTGGCCGGATTCATCAAAGGCTGCAATTGCAAAAATGTAGCGCTTGCCGGGTTCCAGCCCATAGACTGTGATTTCTGTGTGATCAGACGCTTTGATTTGTTCGCCAGTTCCCGGGAAATGAGTGTCGTTCAGGGCGACTTTTCCACCTGCTTGAAACTCTTTACAAAATCCTTGATACGTTGCCGGAACAAGTGCATAGCCCGTATCTGAAACCATATGATTTGCCAACAGAGTGATCGATGTCGGTGATCGCCGTACAACAGTTGGTGGAGGACACTTCATGGACGGGCATTTAGATTTGATCCGCAACTTGCTGTTGGCATCGTCAATGTGGTACTTTTCAATCACTTTTTGCTTTCTCAGGCAAGCTGCTGACGATTTCAGAAGCGCGTGTTTCTCAGAAATCTCCAAGTTGAATCCATTTGAGGCATAGACTAGAAAAAGAACGGACCGCAGAACCAGATTACCTAAACATTCGCGTCAGTTTTCGACAAAAAAAAACGATGCTTATTTTACAGCATATTTACCACCAGTCATGGCGGCTGTGTATTTTTCGGAAGGGTACGTTTTCATGCGACGCACGGGCGCTCGTTTGTTCGTGAGTCGTTCGTATTCCTCGTCTTTCCTCCGCTGCGCCAAAAATACGCTCTCTTGCTGCCGTTTTAAATCACACCGGAATATTGATCGCGCTGCTTCAATCTCAAACACGGGCAGGATAAGTTGCAGCTGGTCTGGTGTTTGGCAAGCTACAGAAGGGTCAGCCTGAATTCCAGAGTGGTTTGCCAGCATCCAAATATCGCCCGACCCGTCTCCGGCGTCTCCTCTGCATTCGGTTATTCGAGTCAAAGTCTCTCTTAGAACCTTTTGAGCTTCTTCAAATTGGTGCGTGTTTTCCAAGATGTACGCAAGCTTCAGACTGGTTCGAACGGCAAATTCGACATCATGGTTCAAAAACTGGTATGTGACCACATGAATCGCCTTGTGAATTCGCAACACTGTGTCATCCTTTTCAATCTCGTTTTGAAGTTCCCGCCTGCTCAAGTCCAAATAGTCCTCAACGTGTTGCTCAATAAACGACCACAACAGCTTAACAGAGTCAAGAAAGAGTCTGGGCGAAGATTCAACGAGAGTCGCAGATTCTAAGCAGTCTGAGAGGGAGTTAAGCAGAGACATAGCCGCATCATGCACGCTTGTTGGGATTCCGAATCGCTTTCCTCGTAAGTCGCATGAAGTTCCAGAAAACGAACTGCTTGCATCAACATTGAATAACACTTTCCTTTCGGCATGCCAAATGTTGTGAAAGTTTATAAATGCCGCTCGAAGAGTCAATTCTCTGATTGAATTTACAGAACCAGACAGGCCATCGTTGGATTCGCTCGGATATTCCGTTAAAAGATAGTCTAGAATTTGAGCAGTCACAATGTACCGTTCCCATTGAAGTGCGCGGAAAAGGAGTCGGCAAAAGTTCATCACATCGCAGCTGTAAAACCTTCCAAACGCATGATTCTGAATCAGCTTTGTGATTTCTTTTAAATTTGGCAACTTCCCAACGTCTAGATCGCGGTTTGCTGGTTGAGATGTACCGCCAGCAGCTTCAACTTCTCCAATGAGGGTCGATAAAAACCCGCCTTTTTTAACGAGTGAATCGGCGTCACTAATGAGAAGTTCAAAGCCGATGTCGAGAAGCATGCGATAAAGTTGGTTTTGCGGTGACAACTCAGACGGTTTTTCTGAGGTCAAGGTCCCATTCTTTTCCAAAAGCGCATTTAAGCCCTCGTTTAGTACATGCAGTCTTTCTGCGTCCGTATTGAATATCCGAAGCATCAAAATAATATCAGCCAAGAGCAGCCGCCGCTGTTTATGTTCCTCAGTTTCAGGGACCACTGCCAACCCTTTCGGCTTTTTGCTCTTTAGGGCAAGCTGGCGTTTAGACCTGATCGTCGTATCCGCGACCGACGCGGGAATAGATATATATGCTGGCTCTGTGTGTTCTTCAGTGAGATCCACAAAATTGGATGTTTGACGAATTGCGGATTGGTTCTTGTCGTTGTATAGATCAGGAAATTGCAGTTTCAAGCGCGGTAGATGAATCACGCGAGGCGTTGCTGACAAGTGTCGAAGTATTGAGGCTGGGTGGATAAACTTGTTTTCGTCATTTGCGCTTTCACTTGTGTCCAATTTCTGCTTCAGTTTCCCCATCATTGAAAACGATTGCCGCCGGTTTTGGCGACAGACTGAGTTATTCTGGCGAGGCTCTGAATCGGCCTGTATTGAGTTGAATTTGACAACTTTTTCCATGGGCGCGGAAGCAAGGTTGAAGAAACGCAACGGTTCATCAGCCGAATTGTCGGACTGAATGTAAGCTACTGGCTGTCCAGAGCAAAGCTCCTTTACCGACAGTGAAAACAAGAGCTCGTTGAATTTCAGAAAGACCGGATGCCCGTCTTCGTTCAATGTCGCCGAGTTTCCAAGGAATTTTGGAATGGCTGAGTAAAACTTTGACAGAATGTCCTTGGCGGACGCAATGTTGCCGCAAGCGATAAAATTTTGGAATATTTTGGTGTACAATTTCGATATCCAGGAAACGTGTTCGGGTTTTTGCAGGTTTCGTGAGCCTTGTTCGATGCACTGAATCGAGGTTTCAACAAACTGGAGAATCTGTGATGATTTACAGATAGTTAGCCAAAGTTAGGAGAACAAAGCAGCAACATACTTCGACCCAGTTAAGACCAGAATCCCACAAATGCTCCGCGATCGTCATTGTGTGTTTCGAGCCTTCCAAGACCAGCCATTCGTTCCCGACGTTGCTGCACTCCGCAGTGACGTTCGCAATTGCCTGGAGGCATTTCAATATCCTCGAACGCGAGGTTGGAGTTTTCAAGGTAGGATCTTCTGTGACGATGGCCAAAAAACCACAGAGCGCGTTTCCGAATTGACTTCGCCTCCACAACTCGACATCTTGGAACAAAAAATCTCAGAGACAACAGCATTCTAGAAGTATTATATTACAAGTACATACTGTGCGCGTCCGTGTTTTGTGCGCTGTTAAGGGTGGCAATCCCAGGAACATCCGATGCTCGCGATACTCCATGGAACCGATGGACGTCCAATCTAGAAGCTGCCGTCTGAATAATGGCTTCGAAGCAATGCAAACTGGCAATGTCGTGAAATCCTTGTAAATGCAGAAGCGCTTCTCCGGTTTCTACGAGGCGGACATTGGTATAATCTTTCGGGAGATGAACGCCGTACTGATCCCAGCACTTTCGGAACTGCGATAGAATGAGTTGGCGCCGCGAGTTCCAGTTCGGTGCTGCGTAATCCAGTTTCGAAAATGCGTCCATGGCTTTGAGGCAGTATTTCAACTCGCTTTCGAAGATGTCTGTGAGTGCCGCTGTTGTCATACGGCCTGCGAGCAAGAGAAGGTGCAGTGGTTGGGTGAGAGTGGTTCCTAAGGGTCACTCTAAAGACAGGGCTGACCTAGAAGCGGATCGAGCAGTTCGCCCTTCGGAACGGGTAAATCGGACAAGGGAATGGAGGCAATCTCGCGGGCCATTTGCCGCACTTTTGACTTGAAAGCCTTTTCGGACTTGCTGTGTTCTGAGTGTCCAGTCTGCACTTTCTCGGCAAGGGCCATGGACGCAGGCGCCACGCGCGACATGTGATGAAGTGACAATTTCTTTTTTCAAACACAACTGCAGCACAACTAATAACACAATGGACGCACCGCCAAAAACAAGAATGAACGACGGAATCACACGCGCTGAGAGGCGGATTCTTGCGAGAGCAGGCATCGATGTTCTGCTGACGAACTCTGCGTTCAAGCAGGTGTGTTTTGCTCATGGACAATGCCTGGAACTCATAAGACCCCCACTGGCAGCCGGACATCATCGACAAGGCACCCATCTCTTCAGGCATCATGCAGCGGAAGGTCCATTTTGCCGATGATGCCATTCACCGGCATGATGCGCAGATTCCACCCCTGCAGGATTTGACAGAGTCCGTGGAAACGATGCGGCGAATGGGCGGAAATAACCTCGAGCCTGGATTCATCCGCGATGAACTGACTCAGAATGACGATGACAACACGTAAATTGATCTGATGCTTGTTCGTATCCACAGCAACCTCAAACTCGCAATTTTATGATAGCGACAGTTACGACAAAGTCCGAAAAATCATCTTCGACCAGGCCATCCAGTACAACATTACTAAGCTGGAGCAGAAGAACGTCAACTTCACCGACATTGTCGACGTCAACGACCACCACGCGCTCGAGAACAGAGTGTCCGAAGACATTGCCGCGAGATTCGGAGAGGGGGACGCGTTCCGGCTGTTTATGCTGCTCGTTATTGTCGCAAACTCAGTCATGATTGGTCTTCAGACAAATTACACATGGGTACGCAGTGCTGGCTGTGTTCTGGCTGCTTCTAAAGACGTGTTTCCACAACTCATCAGGATGCACAATACGGAGATGTGTTTTATATCCTGGATTTTTCGTTTCTGGCTATATACATCATGGAGATTCTATTTAAATGGTTTTACGGTAGTTGTTCCCAAGGCCTCTTCGACTTGTGCTTAACCACGCATTTGTCAGGATTCACGCAATTTTGGAAATCTGGATGGAATTGGTTCGACTTGTTGATCGTCACGCTTTCTCTCATTGGATCTTGTGGGATTCTTTTACCTCGCAGTCAAAATGCCGCATTCTAACCTTTGTGCGCAGATGTTCCAATCTTTTCAAATGCCGGCATTCTTCGTCTTCTCCGAGTTCTGCGCGCATTTCGGACTCTGCGAAGTATCACCATTTTGAATGGGCTTCAGGTGGTGGTTCAAACAATCCTAGACTCTATTCCGGGTGCGTAGCGCAGCAAGTTTGATGAAATGAAAGAAGTTAACTCATCCGCCCATCAAATTCATGTAAATGCCAGATATGCTGAACGTAACTTTGCTACTATTGGTGATCATGTTTATCTGGGCCGTAGTGGGAGTCACGCTCTTTAGTTCCATTCTGCCAGACTACTTTGGAGATCTCGGTTCAAGTAAGACTCTTCACTGTGCTGTCATTCTAGAATAAGCTTGAGACTGATGCAAGAGCTTCCCACCCATGTTCTTTCAAGCCATGTTTACGTTATTTGTGATGGCTACTCAGATCGGATGGCTGCACAGTTTCGACTATCTTGAGGTACGTTCAGGAGACCAGCTGCTGGCATCTGAAGCCTGACTCGCAACGCATCAGGAAAAGGGGCAATTCACGGCAGCGGCCATTTATTACACAAGCTTCATGATCGTTGGCGTCTTTATTTTTCTCAAGATTATCGTGGCTGTTGTCGTTTCAAACCTGGTAAACCCTTCAATCTCGTACGTTGTTTTGTCTGGATACATAGCGTCTCACACTTTACTCACCATCAAGGAAGATTCGTATGCAAATCGATCTCGCGAGCAACTCAAAAGCAAGCGAGCTTTGAAATCTGCCAAGAACCTGACACAGGGTGACAACTTTCGGTTTTTAACTGGCCCCACCTTCTCTTAATCCAACTTGAATATTCGCAGGCAAAAAAAAGTATCGACGATCCATACGGAACATGCCTCCCTCATTTGATGCAGTTTGGAAAAGCCAGATTCCGTACGAAATTCCGGTAAACATTGTTGATGAAGTTCTTGGCCAAAAAGTTTCTTAACACGAAGCACTCTAGGACTTTGACAAGATATCAAAGACAAAGGTGGAGAACTACTTCCTGCTGCTGACAATCATTGAGGAGAATCTGCGCGAGTTCAACACGTTACGATCAAAACTCCGTGATGTAAGTGATTCATCGGTAGCCGCTTCTGAGGCGCAAAGTTAATAAGTGAGTGGATACAGATCCAGTTTGAGGTGCGGATGGCAAATAGTCGGCCGTCAGGAGAGTCCGAAGAGGACATTGTGGAGGATGAGGAGGCAGCGAGGGAGAAGGAGGATGAGGGAGACGCTCTTTCGAGATGGATCAAGACGAAGGGCGAGTAGCGCTCGAGGTGAGGATCCGAAGAATGCAAATAAACAACTGGGAAGTCTTTTCTGTCATTCGAGTAAAAAAAAACGAAGAAATTGTGAGTGTGAGCGCACCATACCGAGACCGTCGACACGGCAAGAAGCCGATACTTCGAATGCATCCTCGAATGCAGCTGCGAACCTGTCTTCCCGTACAATTCCTGTGAGCGTTGCTAACCTGAGCGTCCTCACTCTCTCAGACAATGTCCTACGACGATCAGGTCTTTGCAAAGCGTCTGCCGCCCCGCCCCAACAAGGAGAGACACCATGAGGTAAGCTTCCGGAAGTAGTCTGGGTGCTGTGGATGGACAGGGATGCTCACTCTCCGAATACTCGTTTCGAAACAACTTGCCAATGACAAAAAGGAACTTGACGAAATCAAGGCAAACATTGATATCCTTCAAAAGAAAATGGTGAGTTTCTGTCGTCTCTTGGGTCGCTGCTATTGGCAATTTTTTGATCATGTCCCCCCCAATTTATGCATTTTCAGGCTTCCCTCCAGCAATCCATCAACGGCACCGAAAACATCAAGGGAAACTACGATGGCAAAATTAAGGAGCTGCGCGCTCAGTTGGACGCTCTCTCCGCAGAACGCAAGGAGGTGAACGAAGCTCGTAACAAAAAGATGGAGCTCATCAAATCCCTGTCTGCTGGAATCAAGAAGAAGGTTTCATTTTTGATGCCTCGTACTGATGCTGTTCTTTCTTTCTTATCCTTCATACTTTTTATGCAGAGCGACGAGGCCAAGAGCGCCAAAGACAGTGCTAAAACCGCCGGTGACATTGAATCCAAGATCATGTGAGCAATGCACTGTTAATGCCCGACACAAGTCACCGATATTGAACAGCAACCTTCTTTATTTCTAAAGCAACAACGAACGTCAAATCGCGTCTGGAACTCTGTCCATGCAGGAAGAGAAGCGTTTAGTCGCCGAAATCTCAACCCTCAAGAAGCAACGCAAAACCATCGAATCTGCTCAGCCAGGCACCAGCGCCTCGACCGTCGAAGCCGACAAAGCCCAAATTGACGCTTTAAAAGCTGAACTTGATGTCCTCAAGCCACGTAAAGATGAAATCAACCTCAAGTTTGATGCTGTCAAGGCCGAACTTACAACTGTGGATGGTGGAAAGAAAAAGGACTTGGACTCATTTTCTGCGCTCTTGAACCAGAAAAAGACCTTGAAGGCTGAAATCGATGCCCTGTACAAATCTCAGCAAGCCTTGCGCGATGACTTTAGGAAGCGTAACGATGACTGGTTCGCTGCAACTCGCGCTGAGCGTGAACGTCGGGACCAGGAGTTCAAAGACCAGAAAAAGCGGGAGCAGTCTGAGCGATTGCAAAAGGCAGCTCAGCAAAAGTTGGAAGAGGCCGATGTGCCAGCATTCACAGAGGAGATTGCCAACTGCAACACTTTGATCTCGTTCCTTTCCCAGTTTTCGGCAACTGGAAAGGGTGTTGCTGTTGCGGCAACTGCTGGCGCGGCGGTCACTTCTGCTTTCGCTGCTACCAACATTCGTAAAGTTGAGGACGCTTTGCCTCAAGGAGCTGTTGCTCTGAAAAAGAAGGACGATCGTGAGGAAGAATTCTTCATGGGAGGTGGAAAGAAAGGAAAGGGAGCTAAGAAGGGAGCAGCAGCAGCTTCATCTTCGGCCGCCGCCCCATCTGTCAAGCAGTTCAAGGTTGACCTGGAATCATTGGCCTTGTTTGGTAAATTGAAGCTTGACATTCCAACTGCCGCCAGTGTGGATGCTTCCATCGATGCCCTTGAGGCCAAAAAGGAGCATTTCCTGGCCGAACAGGCTGCCCAGACTCTTAAGAACAAGGCAGCTGCTCAGGCAGAGGTTGAGCGTCTTCAAAAGCTGGCGGAGGAGAGTGGCGACTTTGAGGCCGCTGCTGCTGAATTAGAAGGCGAAGTTGTCGCTGAGGAATGAATCGATTTTCAGGGACACTGAATTTACGTTTATTTTTTGCTCTGCCAACCACACAAATTTCGGTGTACTGTTTTTCCTTGACTGGGGATTTTCTGGGGAGTGGGAAGGGGCGTATGGCTTTATTCGAAGTCAGTGAAATAAGATGAATCTGATTGATCAAGATTGAATGTGCGTCGTCGAACTAGTATGAATAGCCCTCTTGGACCATGCATGTGCTGTCCAACAAGCTGGCACTATAGCACGGCTACCTTCACTTATCCTCGCATGACGTCTTTCAACGAGAGCACCAGCTTTATTACTGCATTTTACAACAATCAAAAACGCAACGCCAAGATGTAGAAGTCATTAAACATGGGGAAAATGAGGTGGCAGCCAAGATGGCGTCAGCGATGCCGACACGAAGTGAAACCAAAATGGGAAAACGAGACAGAGTAGGGAAACGAAAAAAGAAAAAAAAAAAAGGGCGTGAAAAACGGGCGTTGGTTGGCTTTGAACAAAAAAAAAAAAAAAAATATTAACAAAATATACAAACTCCCTGAAAAATAGAAATACATGTGTGACTCAAGAGTTCCATTCCAAATTTCAATTCCAGACTTTACTTCATGATTCCAGGGTTCAATTCCAGGGTTCAATTCAAGGGTTCAATTCCAGAGTTCAATTCCAAGGTCCAATTCCAGCCATGGATTCCATTCCATCCAACATGATCCAGATCCTGAGAGTATAGCAGAGGTGACAGACATGGTTGTTGTAGACTCAATGGTGG
>QEAP01000163.1:8697-36503 GCA_006535975.1 Chytriomyces confervae
CCACCGCTGGAGCCTACGTCCCACCAACCCCACCCGCTAAGAACACCCCAACCCCACCAGCTAACAACACCCCAACCACCGCTGGAGCCTATGTTCCACCAACCCCACCTGCCAAGAACACCCCAACCCCACCCGCCAACAACACCCCAACCACTGGTGTCGCATACGTGCCACCTACCCCACCTGCCAAGAACACTCCAACTCCACCTGCTAACAGCACCCCAACCACCGGTGCTTACGTTCCAATCGTTCCCCCCGCCAAGAACACCCCAACCCCACCAGCTGGCAGCACCCCATCCACCTCTGGCAAGAAGAAGTGTGTCCCCAAGACCAAGACCGCTGGAACCCCACCAGCCAAGGTTGTCCCAACCAGCACCCCTGCTCCAGCTGCTTCCCCAGTGGTGTACGTCCCAATTAAGCCAGTCTACGCTGCCCCTGCACCAGTGACCAGCAGCGCTGCTGTCGTCGTCCCAACCTCTGAGGTTGTTGTCCCAACTACTGAAGAAGTTGTTGTCCCAACCACCGAGGAAGTTGTCGTTGCCACTACCACCACTGCTGCTGCAGCTGAGCCAGTCACCACTGAGGCTGCCACCACTGAGGAAGCCCCAGCCCCAGCTCCTCAAGAGGAAGTTGACCCCCCTGCCCCAGCACCACAGCCTGAGGTGCCAACGGAGGAAGTCCCTGAGCCAGTTGCTGAGGCCCCAGCCCCAGCTCCCCAACCCCAGCCAGCCCCCATGGGTTTGGTTGCCGCCTGTGCCAACAAGGACATGTCTGCTTGTTACGAACTCTCCAAGTCCGACAACCCACCATCCTACCTGCAGAGCGCCGACGTGGTCACTCAGTGTTTGGGTCTTGCCAACTACGCCCGTGAACACTACACTGGAAAGGCTCCTCTCACTTGGGACAACAACTTGGCCAAGTTTGCCTTGCTCTCTGCTCAACTTGCTGACGCTCAAGGATGCTCCCACTGCCACTCTTACAGTGGATCTGGTGAATACAACTGGGCACAGAACTTGTACACGAGCAAGGGATCTTGCTGGGACTCATACACCGGATGGGTCACCAACGAAGCCAGCGGAGACACTGACGAGGAGAACAAGAAGGCTGGACACTTCATGAACGTTGTCGGAACTGCCATCGACTGGAGCGCATACACCACCATCGGATGTGCATCATCAAATGACGCCAACAAGGCCACTGTCTGCAACTACATTTAGAGTCTGTTTGCTGCCCGTGTAACCTTTTTTCACCTTGTTTTTTAAGTTGCCATTGCCTGTTCTGTTCATGTGTTTTCTGTTCCGTTTGGGGTCTGCGATATTTTTCCGTTAAACGCTTTAAAAAGATTTTATACACTTTCGCTGTTGTCCGAAAACATTAAAAAAGTACTAAAGTTTTACGTTTGTGTCCGAAAACATGAAACAACTTGTAGCTCTTCGGCGATACTTTTATTTCCTCATGATAATTATATTAACTGCGACCTTTTTAAATAGCGGACATGCTCTACTACCACAACTGCCTCCATAGGCTCACTTTTCGTGTTAAACCTGCTTCCTTCTCCTCAGTATCCTCCATCTCCGCAGCAACAACAACAGATTCCGTCGATTGAGATTCCTCGTGCGGAGAAGGTGGACTTTGCAATGATGTGCTTCCGCCAAGTACAGGTGAAATTTGCGGTCTATGAGCGTGGCTTAACCCCTTTTTGACGGCGTTCGCGATGCGGTGAAAGACGGCGTCCGAGAGCGGCGTTTCTTTCGGACCGAATGCTTCAATGTACTGTTTTTTTGTTGACGGGATATGTGTCGAGAAACGTGTTGATGGGAGGCAAGCTGGGAGTTTGTCATTCTTACCACAGAATTCCCAGCCATGAATTTGAGAACTGAGTTGTCCCAATCTTTGTACTTGTGCGTGCCAACAAATACAATTACGTATGGAATGTTTCTGTCGTTCAGGTAGTTCCATTCAAGGTTGCTGCGATTGACAAAGAGGTCAAGTTTTTCTGGAACAACAAAAAAACAAATGCATGCAAAACAAACCAGCTTTTCGACAGCGCGTATTCATCTGAAACACATACGACAATGAATTTGGCGGGTGTAATGGCATTCACCTGGTGTCGCAATTATTTCAGCAAGTTCAATTAGTCAGAAGGGGGTTTGTCACAGTGCGCTCGCGACTTACAAGAGTTTGATAGAGAGGTTCGCCTCCATCGAGACGATCCGAGTCTAACCAAGTGACATGGCCTATTGCAGTCAATTTTCGAGCAAGGAGACGGGGGTCACAAGACTACGTGAGAGGTTTGTTATGTTCCAAGGTTCAATTTACAACGCAGTGGGTATTCGAAAAACATCAACTCACCCCGCATCCTTCGTCGCTCTGGGTTTGACCATTTTCGAACGCCTCCCTCGAGTTCTTCCAGCTGTAACTGACAAAAATCTCCCATGAATCGGGTGGTGCGGAATTCGATACAGTCGAGGACGGTGACATGGATAATTGAGGTCGAGTTTGCTGCACGTTCGAAGATGACAACGGGATCGCAACAGGTTTTGTGAGAGTGTGTTGTGTAACTTCCTGCACACTTAATGAAGAAATGAATGAGTGGTCCCGATCGTCTGCTGCATGTCGGATGGCCGGAAGAGGAAGCGAATTTGCAGGGCGGAGGGATCTGGCAATACGAGCCAGATGTGCGTTTTCGTTTGTGGCTGAGCTGTCGGATGGAGTTGCATCTTCGTGGACTGGAGACGCACTGGTTCCTTCCTCCTCCTCCTCTTCCGCCACTTGCTCGTCGTGACTCTGGCGACTCTGATCCTCGGCCACAATGCGCATGAGTGCAGCTGCGATTCTGTTGAAACGGGCCTCCTCTTGCAGCAATGCGGCGTCGAGCATCTCGATCTCAACAATGTCGACGCTGTTGTTGAGACGGTCCTCGATGGAAATGCATTGTGCGCGGTGCAGCTCCAGTTGGGTGCGCAGACGCTCCTGCGCTGTCAACATTGTTTTATTGAGTCAAAATCATTTGCTTTGCTTGGGCTTGTGCCGTTCATTTTAACTAAAGTCGAGCACGCGCAAGAAACAGAAACAAGTCAACGACGCACCGATCACTGTCACAACAAAGATGCCACCGTTGTTGTCAAATATGAACAATAATGGCTTGAGCAGCTGCTCCTTGCTGCCTGGAGACTGTTCATGACACCATCACGTCAGGCCCTCCGCGAGAGTCGGACGAGTGGGGAACGAGGGAGCTGAGCGACTTGTCCGAACGCATCAACAAATCGATTTGTGGCTTGCGAGAAGCTGTTCTCGGTATCGATGGAATGAAAGTGTTGCGCCTCTGAGATTGAGTCTCCTCAGCTGTTTGAGCGCGTCGGTGGAAAGCGGAAGCAGAGCCGGTCGCGGTACATTCTCCTAGTCGTTGCGCTTGTCATCATTGCCGCCATCGTCCTAAACTTGTCGCTTTCGAAGGCAGCTCCAAAGCATTGAGGCTGTGTTAATATGTTGGAAATGGATAATAATTCTTGCGAGTGACGACTGTTTCCACCCTTGTCCAGCGATGTGATGTGATGCCAAGCGTATGTAAAAAGTAAAAAGAATTTGCAAAAACAAACAACACGTAAAATGGCCGAAAGCAGGACAGAATTGCTCGCGTGGGTCAATGATCTATGTCAAGTCAGCTACACAAAGATTGAACAGTGCGGGACCGGCGCCGTGCACTGCGCTATCATGGACTCCATCTACCGCGACGTAAGTATCCCTGCCGCAGCACTGCCCTCGCCTCGGCTCTTTATCTCACACTCAACGTTATGCACTTTATGCATGCCAGGTACCGCTTGCGAAGGTCAAGTTTGCTGCCAAGCAGGAGTACGAGTACGTCAATAACTTCAAGGTCCTCCAAGCTGTGTTTGACAAGCACAAGATTGACAACGCAATCCCCGTCGAGCGTTTGATGAAGTGCAAGTTCCAGGACAACCTTGAGTTTATGCAGTGGATGAAGAAGTATTTGTTTCCTTGTTATGAGTCATCCCATTCTCAAACTCATTCTTGACTTGCGCATGATTCAGATACTGGGACCAATACTTTCCTGGCGGTGCCTACGACGCGTTGGCCAGGCGCGGTGCGCAAGCCGGTTCCAAAGCAGCAGCAGCAGCCGTGCGTGCCAACATGGCCCCGCTGAAGAAGGCCGTCTCTTCGGGGGTCGCAAATGGAGCCGCTCCCGGCCGTAACCCTGCCATTGCTCCAGCCGCTTTCGGTGCTGCAAAGTCTTCGTCAGACCACGTGAAAAAGATGGACGAAATCACAATTCAGAACACAGAACTCAAGAATATGGTCGAGCAAGCTGAGAAAGAGCGAAACTTTTACTTTGACAAGCTGCGCGAAATTGTTGAGTGGACCTTGTTTGATGTTGTTGGTTGAAGGAAGCTGATTTTATTTTTTGTGGCATTTAGGAAGCGTATGTTGGGGAGATGTTAACGAACGGCACAAATCCAACGACGGACTCGTTAACTCATATTCAGGTGCGTTTCGTGCTGCTGCATGGAAACTAGCTGTATCTAACACACCCGCAGAGCATCATGTACAAAACAGAAGATGGCTTTGTGCCGCCGAGCGATACGGATGAGACGGAGACATTTTGAAGCACCGCTTCCTCTCACTGACTTTGGGCATAACTGAATAAAGAGACTGTTTTTATGGTATTTTTACCTTTGTTTTTTTTTTGTTGAATCGGGCATGGACAACCAGACAACGTCTTTGGTCGACAAGGACCCATCTTCGGACACGCACAAATGCGTTGAATCGCCGCAGAAGCTAGAAAAGTTTGTGCGCTCATCCTTCCCGGTCCAATGCCCAACCATCAAAGAGGCCCAACTTGCCATCAAAAACGGCTCTGTCTTTGTAAACGCCGCCAAAGTCACGAAGCCAATGCACAAACTGGTTAAAGGTGATCTGGTACAGTTCAAACGAGACTCCAAAGCCAAACAAGCATCGAAAAGTGCGCGACGAAAGCTCGGCGAATCACTGGGAATTCGAGTTCATTTTGAGAATGAACATGTGCTCGTTCTGTGGAAACCGAGCGGTGTGCCTGTTCGACTGGATGGACTCGACGTTGAGCAAGGATCAGGGAATACGGCTGGAGGGAAGGTCTCGTTGGAGTCACTGGCAAGCGAGTTTTCAAACGGCTTTGCACTTGCTGGCGCAGCATCAAGAAGCTTTAAATGCATACCGGGCTTGAAAGAATCCGTTTCCGGACTCTCTATTTGCTGCAAAACCGATGATCTGGTTGATCGTATCTCGTCTTTAATTCGCGATGGATTAGTAGACGAGACATGGACAGTTCTTTGTCAGGGACATGCCGGAAAACTGCGAGGTTTGAAGCCTGGAGAGACGTTCACAATCGATGACCCAATTGATGGTATGTTTCGTTGCCAGTTTGTTGCCCTGAAATTCTCACTCCCTTTCATCTTCAGGGCACCCTGCATCGAGTATGTGCACATTTCTCAACGCCTCCAGATCTCGCAACTATACCTCTGGATTCATATCCACAATTCTTGTCTCAGCAATCCCTTCTGACGGTCCACCCCATCCCGATCAAATCGCGCGACACTTTGAAAAGTCAGGGCATCCTATTGTTTCCGACTATATCGCGCTCACGGGATTAGATTTCGAACTGCAGGAAACTTCCTCGCAAGAAGTGAGCGTCAGCGTGAGCCTTCCAAAAACCTTTTCAAATTTCTTGCAACGCGAGCAATCTTCATGGGATGAAAAGCGGAAAGCCGATTTACAAGTGCTGAAAACACATGGCATCCAAGACGCAGAAACGCAACTGGACGAAGGCGTTCCTGTCGCTTACATATCTGGGAAAAAGGTGTGTGGCGCCTTTTTTTCTCGACGAGTTCGAAATTTGACTGTTCTCTGTTTTCAGGACTTTCACGGGACGTCCTTCTTCGTTTCGCCTGCCGTCATGATCCCAAAAATTGGAACCGAAGTTCTTGTCAAGTCTGTTCTTTCTGCCGTAAAAGCGCGCCCGACGAAAAAAGCTATGCCATTCCACACTTTGGATCTTGGAACAGGATCCGGATGCATTCTTTTGTCAATATTGAAACACTGTCCACTCATGCATGGTCTGGGCGTGGACATTTCGCCGGACGCTGTTGCCATTGCGAATCAAAACTCTGCTGCAGTGCTGTCAAACAATCAGGAACGCGCCACATTTGGGATAGCATCTTTCAACAATGTGCATTCCTACTTGGATGATTCTTACTCTTTGGCGATCGCAGCAAAAGTCGGTAGCAGGAGTGAGAAATTTGCGTTTGACTTTATTGTCACGAATCCGCCGTATTTGCCCAAGAAATTGTGGGACAGTGATCGCATGTATGCGCAACAAAAGCACGAGCCCTATATTGCAGTTGTCAGCGGTGACGATGGGATGGAGGCGTATCGGCAAATCAAGGTGGGATTGGATTTGGCGCAAGCGTGGATGAAGAAGGGAACCTTGTTGTTTGTCGAAGTGAACAATGGAGAGTTGGCTGCCGCTGTGCGGGGGGTATTTGAAACTGAAGGCAGCAAGGGTTGGGATTTTCTTAAGTGCGAGATAGACGGAAAAGGCTTAGATCGGTGTGTCATCTTTGAATGGAGGTGTGAGAAATAAACAATTCTTGATTGACAAACGGATCAACATTTTGTCACCGCAATTTACAACCAGCACACAGCAAAGCATGGACCTTTCCGAGCAGACTCCGCTTCTCCCAAATATCCGTGCGCGCAAGTACCACCGCATGTGGGACCTACTCTTTGTCACCGTTGCCTTCTTTGTGATCTACTCAGCCCGGTCAATTGTGCTCGTGAGTTAGACACGCCACATCCTTCTTGACTCATTTTACTTACACCATCATTCACCGCCCAGAGTCTTGCCTCTTCCGTTCTCCCCCACAGCGTTGCCTTCGCAGCGTTGGGAACGCTGCATCTCTCGCTGTCTTTCTTCTACCTCTTTGCGGCCTCCGCAATATCTGACAGAGTCGGTTCCCAGTGCGGAATGTTTCTGGGCTCCATTCTCTCAGTTTCCTTCAACATTGGAATCATAACCGCGCTCAACTTTAACGGAAACGAATTGCTCCAAACCATGATTCTTGTCCCGGCAGCATTCTTATCCGGCCTTGGAGTCTCCCTGATGTGGGCTTCACATGGCGTCTATTTCTACCGCTGCTCTCCACCCGAACGGCTGTCAAAAAATACGGGAGTCTTTTTCGCACTCTTTGGAAGCTCGGGTATCGTGGGACCCATGGCTTCTTCTCTTCTTATTCAGCTTGGAATGGATATTGGGAACGTGTTTAAAGCGGTTACAGCGGTTGCTTGCACTGCTCCAGTGATACTGTTTTACATTTGGAAATTCCGACCGGAACCTTCAAATCCGTACTCCCCGGTACAATCAGAAGTGCAAAGTCGTCAGCAAAACCCTCTACGCGGAATCCCAAAAGTCTTGAAAACCGCGCACTTGATGGTGTCTCCCAAAATGCTGCTCCTGGTTCCAATGTTTCTCGTGCTCGCAGCAAACTCGGCTTTCGACAGTGGTTCTCTCCCGCTTTTTTTGCAATCGGAAGATGTCAGTTCAGATTTACAAGCAAAGCTGTTGTTGAGAGCGATTCAGGGCGCAGTGGATATGGTCACCTCGTTCTCGGCCGGAAAGCTTACCCGGATGTTTGGAACGCGGTCCATGGTTGCAGCTGTGTTTGGGGTGCAATTGTTGCTGCAAAGCGCGCTGTTTTGGGGCCATCCGGTGAATCGGTTTGCAGTTCTTGCTTTTGCCGCAATGTGCATTGGACTGTGTGATGGGGTAGGGGCTAGGTTGCAAAGCGCTGTACCAAATGTTTTTCCTAAAAATGCGTGCTTTCCGTTTTTGCAGATTCTGGTGAACCAATCTCAAATTCTGGTGGGAACTTCGTTTCCTTCATCGTGCACAAGTCAAGGTGATTTCATTTATTTTTTTTTCCCCTTACCAGCAATAGCGCAGTATCTGACATGTATACCGTTTGACAGCCTACGCAGGATACAAGTGCCACTTATCTCTCGGAGGAAGCATTATCCTTTATTCATCTGCACTCATGCTCGACAATCAAGGGTTTCCAAACATGAGTATTTGGTCACCTCTCTATCTTGCAATTTCTTTGGCTGCTGTTTTTGGCGTTTACAATGTTCCCGTCAAAAGTTCCGAACCTCTCGATACTCCGGAGGCGAGGGCGTCGGATGCGTGAATCAAACGACCATATTTATATCATTTGACTTTGACCATTACACCGTTGTTTTACTTGCTTTACACGCAATTGCTTTTAAATGCATCCATACGGTGGCGTAATAAACATGACGAGCAGCTTCAGCAGTTTGCATTTGGGAAAATAAAACCACGTTGTGATACTAAAAGATCCAATCAAAAATACATACGATGCATAAACACGAAATAAACCAAATCTTTACGCCAGGAAACGGAGTCGTCGCGAGTGGCGATACTTCAAAATGTCCGTTTCAACACTCCCCTGGGTAAGGGCCTCCCAACAAAATCACCTCCCTTCCATCGAAACCCGAGGGCGTATCGCAACACACTTCCAAACACTCCGACTGCTACTCGCTCAATGATTCCCGGACGTGGTCGACGTGAATTTCCAACAGGACCAACGTTGGCACCGTCTGCTGAAAAACAACCCACCCAGGGGCCTGCAATATGACCATCCACAACTCTTCCCAAAGTGCTGTCACTCACATCCCCAACTTGTGGCCAAACTCTCGTGTCTTCATTCGGAATTGGAGTCAATGCGCACACAAGAGATGAATCGCTTTCATCTTCGTCTCCATAGTGGTCTTGGTCAATCGATGAACCAGATGAAGCTTGGTTTTTCGGAAAAACCATACAAGATTTCGCAATACGAATGCGCACCCACACCAATTGTGGTGTTCTGGAAGGCATTTCTTCGTTAATGGATTCTGATTCTCGTTGGTGAAGTAGGGATCCATTGAGAGACCTCGATGTTCCGCTTTCGGCTAGAGTTGGCATTCGAGGCTCCACAAAAGAGGGCCGTCTTGTGGGCTGGGTACTTTGGTAAGCTGATAGAGCAGGATCATCGTCTAGGGTCATGCTATGCGTTTCATTGAAGTATGGCATTGTGTCGTCAGATGGCTGAAGAGCGTCAACATATTCATTGGGCAATGAATATACACGCTTTGATGTGATTGGAAACTGCTGCTTGTGTTCGAATGTATGGCAATTTTGCTGTTTGCTTTGGTCAGTGTTATCTAAGGTGGCGCTTTCATCATATGTTGACGGTGCCTTTTCGGTGGTTGAATCTCCGGTAGTTTCATTATCGCACGCTCTTTGTACATTGATTGTGGGAATGCCATCATTCGTTCCCGGATCCGTAGCTGCACGGCAAACGATTTCATCATCGCTTTCATCAAATGGGTTATCCAGCAAATCACTGTCTTCATCTCCAGTCTCGCCGTTATCCTCACTTTCTTCATATTCGCTCATAACGCCCGTGTCATCTGCCATGCGCTCATTGAAAAGCCTCCAGTCCCATCGAACATACACTTCCGACACCCCTTCTCGCATCGCTTTCGCCAGACTTGAGCACAGTCTCGTCAAATCATGAGAATAAATAAACCGCATGATAAATCTGTTCATGACAAGTTGGCTATTTTGACCAAGAAATTGTGTGATGGGATACGCTTGATTGATTCGTCCAAATTCGTTCAGCCGTATGAATAATGTTGCTGGCGAATTCAACGGCGGTAAAAGTTTTGCTGCATCTTTGCTCTCTGAGGAGGATACATTAGATGGTGCTGCTGCGGTCGACGGAGAAGGAAATGATTGAGCTGAGACTGGAGCAGTGTAGTGCCTAAGTTGCGAAAACAGCCATTTTGGGACAGACGCCAGCCCAATAATACCTATAGTTCGTTTGTTATAATAAAGGTGGTGCTTAGAGAAAGATGGTTGGAAATCAATCGAAAATACATGGAGAAGCGCTCCATACCAGCCGCGTTCACGATGGTCTTTTCAGCCGATACTAGCAGCATGTCAGCTTGAATCAAAATTGAAGATGTGGATCCAGAATGCGAAGTCGATGAAGTTGAAAAAGAATTGCTTTCATGGTAGCGGGATGGGAACGGTGGTTCGGAATGGGTCCGTGAACGCCGTATTGAATTATTGGCTTGAGCAGTATTTGATGATGTAGCAGGTGGACTTTGAGCCACGAGAGCGGCCCAGAAGCTGTTGAGCGACATTGAATGCAGATGCTTGTGTGTGTTCGAAAGACGCGACTCTAGGGTGGCCAAATGCGAAATATTTTCAAAGTGCCACAGGTCCACCTCTTCTTTTTCGGACATTGAATACGGTGCGGATTCTTCGCCCGAGAGAACATGTCGGCAAACAAGAAGACGCATATCCCTTGCGTGTGTTGGGGTGATGAGTTCGAGCGTGGCTGGAGCGACTGCTCGAAGGTCCGAAGCATTTCGCTGGAAGAGTTTGTCGATGCTGAGGCTTTTAGCACGCGGTGATGCTGCAAGAACGGCGCCCGATTCGTGTGAGGTGGCAACGAGAATGGAAGAAGACAGTGTGCATGATGACACAGAATGAGTCGCGCCATCGTTTGCGCACTTCTCGGGGTGAATTACTGCATCATTTTCTTTTGTGGAAGGACACGGACTGGTGGTGGTGGTTGTGTGGGTGGAGGTCGTGCTTGGCTCCATAGTTTTAAAAAAGATTTTACGTTTGTAAATATTTAAAACCTGACTCAACACAACACATATGATCAACTTGTTCAAATCCCTCGTGGGATCTTCATCGCAGCCGACACAGGATCAAACTCGGGACCCTCCATCATACAGAGCAAATCAAGAGGTACTGAGTCGCTGCCGGCCCACCCAACTACCCAACTACCCAACTGCTCAACCGTCTTCCTTTCTGACAGATTCCAGCACCTCCGAAGGTGCCCGAGGGATGGTCGGCGGAGTGGTCGCCGGAATTCAGTCGATTCTACTTCTTCAATCTGGCGACGCAGGCGTCCCAGTGGGAGAACCCTGCTCAGCTTCCTCTCTCAACCTTTCCCGGCCAAATTCGACAACAGCAGCGAACTGCAGAGATTGTGGAAGCGCAGCAGCAACGAGTTGTCGTGCAGGACAGCCTCCCGGCATACGCGCCTCCGACCGATCCGCCGAATGCATCGTAAATCTCGAACTGACAAGTGTCTTTCAAATCAACACAATCAAAACAACGAACATTGCCCTTCAGTATCTCAATAAAGCGCTGATTTCTCTCGCATTGGGGACGGCCATTGTTATTGTACTGGCATCCCGAATGAAATAAGCACGGGGCTATCTTCTCTGCGCGCAGTCACTTCAGTCTCTTCAGCACAGTGACGATTGCGTTCCGTGAGGGGCTCGCAATCATTTGATTTTCATTTCTACAAGCGACCTTTATTTACTTGGGCATTCTAGTGTTCCTGCTTCCCTCGCAGCAACTGTACAAGATGCTTCAACTCCCGCAGGTAATAAGTTCTATGCAATCCCTGCACCCACAAGATCAGCACGGGCGTCCACAAGATATCCAGCGTCGGAAGCAGCACCGACAAGATGACATCCCAGGAAGAATTCATGACAGCACCTTTACATGACGAATCACCCACTCGTCGTCCCGCAGAGCGCCTGCCCCCAACCTGATTCACTTTAAATGCAAACATGAATGCAATGATTGCGGCGTAAAAGAGTAAACATCCGATGGACATGAGCGTGCAACGAATCAGAACTCCGCGTTTGGCACGGACTCCAAGCCATTTGCGCTCTTCCTCGCTCTCGCTTTCGGACGTGGAAACAAGCACATTGTTGTCAACGACCTTTGCAACAAGAAGGTAGCTCTTTGCATACACTGCGAGAATAAAGATGATGCAGACGGGAAAGAACGCGAGGCCGGTCAGGAACAGCGACTTGACAAGGAGCGATGGCGAGCCGGGCATCGCAAACGGGCGCGCGTACTTGAAGATGAAGCCGCCGTTGTAGGTTGAGTTGATGTACTAATTGTAAATAGTAAATAGTAAATAGTAAATGGTAAATAAATATAAAGGGTTCAAACACATTTAGAGGTGATTAAACAGTCGCCGAGGGCACTCACCGCAACGACAAACGACGCCATAATAACGCCGTAAAAGGCCAGACCAACGCCCGAGACAGTCCAGACAACGTACGAACTGACGGACTTCCCGAAGCGGATGACCCAGTACCGCTCCAGGGCGAGGACCACGCTCGTGCAGAAGAAGACGACGATGCCCAGATACCCAAACACAACCAGTGCAAACCGCGAGATGATTTCCTTGGCCGGCAGCTCCAAGCTGCTGTTGCATCCATCGGGTCCGCCAACGAGCGGGGTCAGTTTATCGGACAACGTGAGTGCGCTTGAGCTCAGTATGACGAGGCCGTTGTAGAGACTGGACACGAGCAACGCAAAGAGCGTCTTGTTGAGAACCGCCGTCTCCATCTTGGAGCCAGCGATGCTGCCGCGCAGCAAGACGGCGCTGTTGCGCAGAATGCAGATAAGGAGCGACAGGTTCAGCAGCAGGGCGGGCACGATGATGCACAGGTTGGCGATGTGGACGGGATGGTCGTTCACGTCCAGCAGCAGCAGGCTGCGGGTGCCGTTGGTTGTTGTCCTGTTCTCGCTCATGGTTGGTTTGCGGTGCGGTGCGCTTCCGACGGCTCCAAAATTTTCTTGTTACGAGGTCGGGCTTGCAACGAACTTATTTAAATAAATCACAGACACGCAAACCTGGAACCGACAACAACAACAACAACAACAACAACAACAACAACAACAACAACAACAACAACAACAACAACAACAACAACAACAACAACAACAACAACCTTTTCAAGAGCTTTACTTCAAACGATTTTAGATGATTCTCTCAAAAAACGAAACCAACTGCTCTGGAATAAGGTGACTAGTAGTAATGGGCCCCGAAAACGACAATGCAAACATGGGCGATGTGAAAAGCAGAACGCTCAAAGTCATGAACCAGCCTAAAACGCTGTACACGTAGCCTTTCCCCCAAGTAACGCCATACCCTGTCAATTTCTGAACACGAATCTGAAGCAAGCATAACGCTCCCTGAATAATGAAGAACGCGGAGCTGCCTCCCAAAGGGTATCCTGGACAGAACTGGAGAACCGCAATCTCATGATACAATGCCGACGCAAGGAATGCGGAAAATGCAGCAACATCTTGTGGGCGCAGATACGAGGCTGATTTACCACTCTTGGATTGCAAGTAGTTCATTGTTGGCAAGAAAGCAATCGTGTGCAAAGTACTTTTTATGCGCATGTTCCATCGATGTGACCACTACCCAGCAATTTTGAGAGATAATGAATTCCTTGTGTCAAACGGTTGCAATTTGAAAGCAATTCAGACTTACAAAATCGCGCAACGAAGTGCTGATGAAAGGAGAGGCAAACCACTCAGCAAGAGGAAGTCCGAAAATAAGCGTGAGTGGCACTTTGAGCAGTAAGTATGCTGACATGAAATTATGATTAGTTTAACGGCGCGCCTATGTTGAGTTGAATGTAACTCACACATTTGCAAGTTTGAGTACATTAGCACTGCAAACATGACTTGCTGAAGAACTGAATCGAAATTGATAGGCCACAGAAACCAAGATTCGCCGTGATAAGGATACTTCATGAACCAGGTCTTGATCGGAAACAAGGACAGAGCATTGAAAAAACAAACTCAGTTGGGATTCATGAGCAAATCTTACCCTGGCAAACGTGTATACTACAATATTCCATGCAATGTTGATCGCGTATGAGAGATAAAATGAGAACCCTCGATCCGCATGCGTGACAGCCCTTCCCATTCGGACACTGACAGCCCGCTTCCCTTTCGATTTGCTTTCATCGCGGAATTTCTGCACGACCTGGTTGTCGGAATTGATCCAGAACTCAATCATTTCAAGAAAAGTCCACTTTCGTTGAACATGGCGTGGCAACATTCCAGCTTCAATGTATCGCAGCAAGATGCTGTTCGCAACAGCCCCTTGGATCAGCATGAACACGGTGTAGTCGTCGCAGGGTGTCCAGTACGTCGCGGCAATGTTCAACATGAAGCCAAGAACGACCACGCTTGGGTTTGACAGCCGAGACTGCAGCAGGCAATAGTACGCAATCGGGACCGCCACGAACGCAGTCGGCTGAATTGAATGAGAAAGAACGAAAGGTGGGGGCGGCTTTGTTAGCCAATGATCTCTGGCGAAGAGGTTGTTGGCCCCACAGCGTACCAATGCGATCCAAACTGGCTGCCTCATTTTTTTTTTTTTTTGAGACCAATTTCTGCCTTTTATTTCGGCGGATTTGTTCTTTTACATATACGCTTGCAGAAACTTTAAAACTGGTCCTGGAATAGGAAACTGCAGCATCACTCCAGAGCGCGCGTACGGCCCCACAAAAAGCGGACACGTCACAAACAGCACACTCATTGTCACTTGAAATATAAAAATTAACCTGGTGCCGCACTCAGCCCCCCCTACAAGAAACAAAACACTTACGAAGCCATGAAACAACGTTCCAGAAAACACCTGTCCCCCAAGTCTTGCCAAACCCCGACGCTTTTTGGAACCACACATGCGCAATACAAAGCACACCATGAATCATAAAGAAAATGGAGCTAGTGCCGTGCGTTTCACCGCGAATCAAAATAAACACAATGTACTCGTGAAAGAGTGCGCTGAGGGCAAACGCCGATAATGTTGCAATCATGGAATGCCAAAGCGGCGGCGCTGCGCCACTTTGTTTCTTGCCAGAGTACGAAAGAAGCTGCAGTGTTGGTATAAATGCAAGGCGATGGATGGTGAGCTTGATCGGGTAGTTCCAGCGGCGCGACCAAAAATCGCGCAGTGAAGTTGCAAAATACGGTTGATCAAATATTGGGGTGTAAGGTGCCTTGAAGAGCATGACCATGGGCAATGTTCCGAGCGTATATGCTGTTGTTGCGGTGATGAGGGAGGGGGGCCGGGCGCCGAATGGGCATAAATGATTTCAAGTCAACAAATGGATCCTTACCCAGCTCAATGTCGCAAAAAAATGTCACTGCAAACATGGCATGATCCATCAGTCTGGCCACATGGAATGGATTCAGAAATCCGTCGAGTGAGACGTACGCGTGTTTCAAGCAGTAAGCTTTCCCGACTGCATACGCCACGGTTGTGATCATTAGTCGAAGGAATACGCGCAGGAAGTAGTTGAATGTTCTCTCGGCAGGCTGGACAGTCCTTGGTTTCCACTCCCGCCTTGCCACTTGCTGCATTGATTCTAGCTGGCGAACAGAATTGTTGCTGCTCGTCGCAACAAATTCTCCGTAATCTGTGATGGACCACTTTCTGTTCATCGTCCTACGAGGTGTTGTGTGATGTTTTTTTGGTTTTTTTTCGCCGTCAATATTGGGTGCGTGGAGATGTGGTTCAAAACAAACCGTGGGAAAGTCGACATTTCGAGAGTCCTCATCAGGAAGAAGAAGTAGAAGCCCTTGATGCAGGAATCTGCGGCGTAGTTTGAGCACGGAAGCAGAACTGGCACGCTGGTGATGAGGGTGGATCCGAAGGTCGCGATCACGGAATTGGACAAATGCGAGTGCATCAACAGCGCCCCATGAATGCTCGGGAGTAGAACAGCGACAGCCTGGGATACAGACAGTGATTTAGCGCGTTGTCGGATCAGTGCGAGAGCCTGCTTGCCGTCGCCGTTGGGACCGAGAGCGGAGTTCCCATTCTTCGGTTTTATCTGTCAGAGAAAATCTCTGTTCAAATGATGCACGCTTCCCATCTTTACAACAACGCCCTCACTAAACAATGTATATTGTTGTATGCGATGCTTTATTGAAGAGAGGAGGAAAGAATACAGTCTATTCAGCGTACACTTGTATGTCGGCAAGTGTCATTCCTAGCACGCGGAGCGTCTTTTCATTCGTGGCAGCCAAGTTGATCTTTGTCACAAAACCCGCGTCCAAGCTACTTTTCCAGCGAAGAGCGCAGATGCACCACACGTCGCCATTTTGGAGTCCCGGGAAGCTGTACTCTGAGCGAGGCGTGATCAAGTCGTTGCCGACACTTTTTTGAAAGGCGAGAAACGCGGTTGTCACGTTTGCGCAGACCGTGTGCATGCCCTGGTCTTGAGGGCCCGTTTGGCAGCTGCCGGTACGGTAGAAACCAGTCATGGTGCTTTTGCTGCAGACTTCAAGAGGCGTGCCCAGGACATTGAGCTGGCCAGTGGGGATGGTTTGCGCCTCAGTGCCAGATAATTGGCTCAGAACAAGGGCCAGAAGGGAGGAGAGGAGGTAGCGAGTTTGCATTGTTGCCAGATTCAAACAGACTTCTGATCGCTTCAATTTTATCACGTATTGTCCGCACAAAGTAGTCCTGTAATGCATGCTGACATATACAGTTTATTCAGAATACTGCTGCAGGTCTTGCACAGACATTCCCAACACGCGCAGAGTTTTGATGTGCGTGGACTGAAGAATCACCTTCGCAACAACACCGTCATCGATGCTCTGCTTCCATCTGCGCGCACACACACACCACCGGTCACCGTCCTTCAATCCCGGGAACCCAAACTCCTTGCGCGGAGTCTTGAGATCATTGCCCAACTCCTTCTGATGGTCCAAGAACGCGCTGGTGATGCGCACACAGACGGTGTGGATGCCCACATCGTTCACCTCGTCCGTCTCGCAGCTTCCCGTGCGGAAGAAGCCCGTCATTGGGTTTGTGCAGCACGTCGACATGGGCTCGCCGTACACGTTGAGTTGCGTTGATGCGTGGCTGTTTGGCATTGTGGATTGTCTGTGCAGGGCAAAGTAGCGGTGCTGGTTTACTGTGAGCTTGGATGGCGGGCGGATAGGGAGAGTAGGAGCCCTGAGCGAAGCAATGATTCTGCGCGAAAACATTTTATCATGCATGCTGATTGCTCTCACATATTTACACGCAGTTTAAAATTTATGTGGATTAACCAAACGCGATGCAGCGCACATTTACTTACTGCTCCTATGGCTCACCTTCTACATCCACGACCCAGTGCAACTTCTTTCGTCCAAGCGATTCGGAGCAGTCGACTTCGAAACCGTTCAGCGACAAGTCTAAACTCTCAATGAGACATCTTCAAAGCCGCTCCCGATCCACATTTCCATGAATATTTCCGCATCGAAACCTTGCTTACCGTATCGAACCTGCGGCGTAATAATTGATCGCTTCATTCATTGCATTCTGCATCCGGAGCGGGTGTCAAAACATTCACCATCTTTTCAGAAGACGGAACTGCTCCGCCTGCCCACTTTTTGCAGAAAGTAAAAGATGGTGCCAGCGGCAAACTTGTTGGGCAAAAAAAAGAGCACTTGAGAACAAAAAAAAAACAACAACGCGTCTTTGAGTTCAACATCTCGATTCAACAATTCAATCGACTTGAACAGTGTCGAACCTCATTGCAAATCCAAGTCAATTATTTTCTTCTTTTATTGTCAAGATCGCGTTGACAGCAGTTTTGATTGCAGACGCAGAAATGCTCGACCGAGATTTACAGTGCATGATTGAAAGAGGATAGTATTCGCTGACAATACATTTGTATCCTCCTTGCGTTGACCAAAGTCTAGTGAGAGCAGTAGCATGTGTGTTTGGTAAAAGTTACCACACGCGTTATTCTTACAGCCATATTCGACGAAGCTGTTTACCCCGCCTAAAAGCATCTTTTTGGAAAGATTGGGCATGTATTCCCAAGTGCGAGCGGAGGATTGGAAAATGAATAATCAGGTCTTCTTTCATTATTTCATAATGAATAATCCTTGCCAGCAAAACATGGATGGTTCGTGCAGGATATCAGCGTCAATTCAGGGGGTTCGTCCATATTTGGCGCTTGTCAAAGGAAGTTGTGGATGAGAGACGCGGTCGCAATTTTTATTGATGTAGCATGATGCGCATAATACATGAGAGAGAGTAAGCATAAAACAGAGCATCAAAAGAATCAGAAGAGAGCCGCAACAGAAAAGATTGCAAGCATTCCCATCGACGCAGCAGAGGTGGAGGAGGAGTCGAGCAGTTTACCCGCTTTGGCCACTTGGGAAGGAGCAGCCGTGGCTGACGCGGACGCACCACCAGCAGCAGCAGCAGTGGTAGTAGTAGCCGAGCCAGCGGAACACGCGGAATTGAGGTCAATGAAGGGTGCCAAGTCCGTGCACTCCGTGACGAAAGCTTGAATGTCCTTCTTCCTGGCACAGGCTGCTTCAGTGGCTGGACCAACCTTTTGAAAACCTGGCCCCGCTGCGGTCGAAGCAGCAATCACGACATCACCGAAGGGGCTAATGGTCGCCCCACACTTGGACTTGGGGTCGTTAACCTTGCCGCAGATGCTTGTAACCTCGGCCTTGATCAGAGCGCCTTCGGTGGTTCCCATAAGGCAGGTGTCAACTGCGCCCGTGATCGTGGCGAGCTGGTTCTCTGTGCACACACACGCCATGGTTGTCTTGAGGTCGGTAGCGAATGCAATGGAGCCAGTCGAGGTGAGAGTGACGCCACATGCCGTGGCAACCTGGATTGCCACAGGAGCGAGGCAAGGGGCTGCAGTCTGGATCAAGGTGCTGTCGAGGGAGTTCATTTTGAGTTTGGTTTTTTGTTGTGGTGGTTTTGCCAATGGTTTTGCCAATGAGTTCTGTCTTCATAAACCACAAACGTGTTCTTGATTGACCACTCATTTGTTTTGTTGACAGTAGGATTCAAATTTCCTCTTATTCAAGTCAGTTGGTTGATCTTTGGCGACCAATCAACAGCACCACAGTCACTGTCAACTACAATTACTGCAGACTCTCCATTTAAACACGCTGACCTGCCAACATCGTCAACACATCAAAATCTCAAATACAAGTCAACTTTATTACAAGAGCATGCAGCTTCTACTTGTCTAAAGAATACAACGACGCGGGAAGCACGCGTAAAGGATGGAAGCGTTATTTTGATTCAGCAGAGGGCGGCAGCGGCAAAGACAGCAGCCATGGAGCCAACAACGGCGGAAGCAGAAGAGTACAAGTTGGCGGCAGCGGCTGGCATGGTGGCAGCTGGAGCGTTGTAGTCTGGCTTCTCAGTGGCGACTGCGGCCTCGGAGGCAGCGGCAGAGTCGGTGGTAGACTCGGCTGGGGCTGCAGAGGAGTCAGAGGCAGCTGGGGCTCCGGTGGTGACGGCAGAGGTTGGTGCAGCTGAGGATGGGGCAACAGCACCTGGGGAAAAGGCAGGGGCGAAAGCAAGGCAAGACTTGCTGGCGGCGCCGAGGGCAGTGGGTCCGAGGGGGTCCTTGCAGACAGGGACACAGGCGTCGATAGCGTCCTTCTTGGCCTTGGTGTTGCATGAGTCGTAGACAGCTGCCCATGTCACTGGGAAGCTGATACCGGAAGCAATGAAGCAGTTCTGGACGCATGGAGCGAGGATCTGGAAGGCTCCGTTGAGCAAGGCGAGGGCTTCGGTTTGTGCAGCAGTGGCCATTTTGAGTCTTTGTTGTTGTTGTTGTGGGTTTTTGGATAGGATTTCAGACGGAGCTTTTGACGGCGTTTTATAAACGCGGCTCGTTGATCCTTGACCAAAAATTTTGAAGGAAAAACAATTTGATCAAATGAAGGGGGCTTGGTTTAGTGGTTACGCATTGGATGGATGGATGGTATGGATGGAGTGTGTGGAAGCACAGCGTCGTTGGATGCACGCTGCACTTGCCAATGCGGAGCAGCGTACTCGAATGTGCAGCTCGCTTCTCAGCAAAGAAAGATCAAGACACTGCGCGTGCGTTACAAGCCCAGGCATGATTAAACCAAAATGTTATTTTGACAACTGCACAAATGCCATGAGCTGCAACGTCATCCAGAGGAGCGTGTCTGTCTGTCTGTCTGTCTGTCTGTGCCAGTGTCGGTGCTGCTGCTGTCGCTTCACTGTCTCGCTGTGACTTGGAACCACCACCAGCACACACACACACAGTGCCAGGCCAATGATATGTTGTCATTATTTCCAGTCGCATTTAATGGATTGGCGTTTTACAATTAACTGCCACTTCCAATTGGCGAACATGGCTGCGTTGCTTCACTCATCAACTTCCGCTTCCTCCTCCAATACCCGTGGAAAAATAAGCGCATTGTCAACATCCGCGACCTTCCAACTTCCATTCTCAGGAAACTGATCCACAAAATGCGAGCTCTCCATTCGAATCGCCATATCCTCCACCTCAAGAGTTTTTTGAGCCACAATCTCTCCGTTTGAGGCGCGAGTCACATAGCATTCCAACTCTGCATTCGAAACAACAGAATCAATCCCAACTTTTTGTCCCAACAACATCATGGACCGCTTCCAATTAAAGTCAGGAATATCTTCTCCGCTTTCCACGCTTTCATCCACATCGCCAGGTTCGTACACGTATTCAAAACAAATCTCGCGGAAAATCCTTCGGTCCGATGGTGGGCCTCCTGCCTTTTTGGGCTCCGTCACGCGCCGAGTGAAGGCAACTTGGTGGTAACGGCTGGTGACTGTTCCTGGAAGCAGTGTACTTGTGGCGTTCGATGGTGTCCCAAATGCAATCCACACGTATTTGGGTGTGACGTGGTCTTCCCAATCATCCTCATCCACCTCCCCCTTTTTACCCACTGCGTCAGTGTATTTAAACTTGAAGTTGATCAAGTATCCATCTTGAGCATACTGCGCATGTTGCTTCGAAAACAGTGAAAGCAGTTGCGGTGTAAGAATTTGCGACAACTCGGGGCGTGACTCAATGTTTCCGTCCCAACCGCTCAGGCGGCTAAACAGCGCCGGGACTGCATGGGCAACCCCGCCTTTGAACTGGTGCGGGTAAAACTCTTGCTGGTTCGATGGGCTTGATAGCGATGAGGATGGGGTTCCGAATCGGTTGTTGAGGAACCCTTTTCCCGCAATTTCTGCGAGTTTCAGGCGGAACGGCATCATGATGTATCGTTCGTGCCTGTGTACGAGACATGTTTTTGTTTTTGGTTGGTTCTAGTCCATGTCCTTTCATGGGAAGTAAAAAATATAAAATAAACGGGGTCTCCGCACCATGCAGCGTTCGGGTACTGCTCAAAGTATCCCCGTCTTGGATTCGCTTTCGGAGACAGCCGAACTGGGTAAGTCTTGTAAAGGGCTTCAATGTTTTTGGTAACGGTTGTGAACCGTCTCGAGATCGGGAGCGGCATTTGTCGCATTTTATTATTTAAATGTAAATATTTAAGTAAATTATTATGAGGCATGCTGTGAAGGTGAGAGGGGGTGAAGGAACCCCCCCACACCCATTTGTTTGTGCGCTTTCTACAGCCGAACGAAAGTCTTTATGAGCTTGATGCGTCAGGATCCATTTCCTCTTCCAGAACGCGCGGGTAAGTGAGATAGTTGTCAATGTCAGCTACCTTCCAGCGGCCATCGTCAGGAAACTCATCCGTAAAATATGTCGTTTCCAAACGAACGCCCATCCCGTCCAAATCCACTTCTCCAGATGACATGGTGGCCCCGTCACTGTTTCGAACAATGACATAGTCAAGAACACCACCGGCAACTTTGGAATCCACAGCCACCTTTTGCCCCATATCCATCATTTCCCGCTTTGTTTCAAAACTCAGCAAACCATCCACCACCTGCCCATCCTCTCCAACCTCCATACCCTCGTCCGCCTGAAAATCGGACGGCGTGTACACATACTCGAAACAAATCTCGCGAAACACTCTTCGCTGCTTCATGACTGGTTTCTTTGCACCCCCTTCAACACCAACAACATCGGCTTCCACCCTCCGCGTAAACACAGTCGAATGATTCCGCATCGTCACAGGCCCAGTCAACAACGTACTCGTGGCATTCCGCGGGTTCCCAAACGTGATCCACACATTCTGTGGCCGAATCGGGCTCTCATCCGGTTTCTCATGTGTCCACCGGAAATTCAAGTACCGCCAATTGAACAAGATGGAGTATCCTTGAGCATGTATCCGTTGATGCTGTTTCGAGAATTCGGCGTACAGGTGTGAAGAGAGCACGGTTTTTAAGCGTTTCTCGTCCGAGATTCCGTCCCACCCGCTCAACAAGTTGAATAAACTGGGAATCGCTCGTTGGACGCCCTTTTGGAACTGCCGCGGGTAAAATTCTCGGCCGCTGTCGTCTTCAAAGCGGGAGTTGAGGAAGCCCTTGCCAGCCATTTCGGCAAGTTTGAGACGGAACGGCATCATGAGGAGTCTTTCGTATCTGCGATTTTTGGGGAAAAAATGATGTGAGGATGGGTGTGCGGCATGGAATAAAGGGGAGGGGGGGTGGGTGGGAAGGTGGTCTTACAAAGGTGAGTTCGTAAACTGCTCAAAGTAGCCACGGCGCTGTGGATTCGAAGCGGATATCCTGACGGGGTATTGGGCGAGGAGATCGACAGTTGCGGCATTTGCTGCGGGGGTGGTTGCCCAAGTCGACTGGCAGCGGGCGGCGATCAGCCAGAATGATTTCATTTTTAGAGGTCTTATTTTTATGTAGCACACACACACACACACACACACGTGAGAAGAGAACAACAGATTTATACAACAGAGAGAGAGCATATTTATTTACGAAAAGCTTGGTGATTACAGTTTGAGAGGGAGTTCCTTTTTCTACTTTGCCGGCTTAAACCCAGACTCATGAGCGAGGACATTGACGGTGGCGTTCTCTTCATCCTCAAACTGGTCTCCAGCAAGAATTTCAGGGTTGATTGCAAACGAGCCTTTCGGGATGAATGTGCCGGCAAAGATGATCACACATCCGACAGAGAACAACACTCCAGCAATCATATAGAACGGCTCAATGCCAGTCTCGTAGGCAAGGTTCTTGTCATTCTTGATGGTCTTGACCTTGTTTGCGTAGATATCCAGATACTTTCCAAGTCCATAGTTGAGGCCAAAGTACATGGCAATGTACGAAGAGTATAAAAAAGCCATCACGGCGCCGAGGGGAGACACTTCTTCGGAAATCTCGTCTTCTTCATTGTGTTCAAGCTGGGACTGAACGTATGCGGCAAGAGAAACATCACCGGCAGCCCAACCCATGGAAATAAACATGAACAAGGCAGCAACCATCCAGGCAAACGCTTGTGGAGAAGTTCCGTTCGACAGAAGCTGATAACTCAAACACGGAATGAGCCACAGCAGGTTCAGAACCAGAGCGTCCCATCGAACCCATGGAATTGGAGTTTTGACTTGCGTGTTGAAGATGAACACGATCAGGGCACCGCAGAGTTCACCAAAGTTGGAACCGCCAACCATGATTTGTGCCAACGATGCATCGCCGAGAACAATCTTTGAAAAGTTGGGGGCAACTCCGTTCTCCAGGTAGCGGTGGTACACGAGTCCCAGAGAGTAGCCTGGAATCAACCAGATGAAGCGGCGCGAGCTGAAAATGATACGAGCACCCGTGACAATCGATGAAAAGTAAACTCCCACGTAGTGGAAAATGGCGCCACCGATGGATCGCTTGGGTCCGCTCTGAATCTTGGCCAGGTTCCGTTCGGCAGAAGAAACTTGGAACCAAGACAAGGCGGCAGCAATAAACAACGGCGGGACCACACATATTGCGTAGACATGGCCAAGCTTCTGAATCATAAAGGCGGAAAAGAAGGCACCTCCAGTTCCTGCGACTTCGTACCAGATGTGAACAGTGGCGTCCATCTTCTTGAGCTTTGCAACATCGCCACCGACAATATCACGCGGAATAACGCGACGGATAAGCTCAATGATTCCGTACGCGCCGCCAATCAGCAAGAACAGAGGGAAAAGAATGTACGGAGACCAGTTTCCGTATGTGGATGGATCAGGGACATCTTTGCCGTTTTTGACCATATACGTGACGAGCTTTCCTCCGGTGGCAGGTTCCAGGGTCAAAAAGACCAAAGAGAGCGTGGCAAAGAATGAAATGGCCACGGCCAAAACATGTGGTGTTTTGAAGCGGAAGATGAGCGGGGCCACGGCGATGGAACCCAACGACTGCATCAGCTGGTTAAGACCCTCCAGGAGACCGAGGGTGGCAAAGGCATTTGCGGATGTGGCTGGATTTGAGTTGAAACGTTCAGTCATCATGGTCTTGACGGCGCCGAGGGCTGATTCGAGGCCGAGTTTGTAGCACATGATTCCGATGGTGTAGAAGAGAAGATTCCGCTTCTGTGCAGGAGTGAAGCCTGGGAACAGCTTCTCGATGGCAGAGGACATGAACAAGGTTGTGTGTGGGGATGGATGGATGTATGTATGTTTGTATGGATGGATGGAAGAAGCAATGTTTGAGGTATTTATAACTGCTTTATTTTAAGTATTTATGTTTTTATTTAATCCAGGGCGCATGGCCACTCTTTTTTTTTGATGTGCGTGAAAAGGGCGAACGAGTCTCTCTGCACATGCGCACGCGTGTTTGTGTGTGTCCAAGTGCAGTGTTTTTGGCGTGCAGCCAGCCAGGCAGACGCTGTGCCATTGGATTGCATTGCATTGGATTGCATTGGATGGCATTCAGAGCGTGCGTTCCAAGTCAAGTTGCATGAAAAATTGCCGATTCGGCGTTTGTTAAAAATTGTAATTACGTAATGAATGACATGAGTAATGAATGCTTCCAACAAACGAATGAAGCAACAACAGCAACAACAACAACGACAACAGCGACAACAACAACAGAAACAACGGAAAGCAACAGCGAAAGGACATGACGGCATCAGCATCAACATCAACAGTACTTGTTGCTCTTTCAGCACTGGCCTTACTCTTGCGTTCAGAGTGCCATGAATGTCAAGTTATTTCATTGGCTGCATTGACACTGATTCCAATTCGTATCAGCTGAGCATGCTTCTCATTCCTCCATCCTCAAAACATATCAATGCAGAACAGGAAAGCCTTCCTCATCCCTTCTCCAAAGTGACAACCAGTGAAAACGCAGTGTACATTATAAGCACGATAGTCTCGAGAAAGGGAGTGTGGTGGAGTGTGTGCATTCACGATCGCAGAAGACATGCTCTCGCGCGCGCGCGTTTCTATGCAGCTCCTCGAATTGGCTTGGTTCACACAAGCAACTTATCTGTTTTTATGTGCAAACTCATTATTACTGAAGGAAGAATGGAGACAATTTTTTTTTCAAGGCAAGGCGCCCCGGCGCGATCAAGTTCGTTTCAGAGTGGACAGACACAGTCAGCATGGATGCACTACCCACACAGGGACAAAGTGGATGGCAGACAGAGTCGACTGTATGCGTGGGGCTGCGTGCCAGAGCCAGTCGCGATCAGGAGGTGGCACTGTCAGGGAGAGTTTTCGTTAAAATTCTTCAAGCCAGAACAAGATAAGCAGGGCGAAACAGCATCCGACGCCCTCGTTGGGGAATGTGCGTGTGCTGCAGCGGGGACACGCTCGGGCACCTGCACTCCCGCACATGCGCATGCGTGCGGGAGCGGGCGTCTGAAGGGGCCGAGCCTTCGTAACCAGCATGTCACAGTACCGATAAGAGTGGCTGCAAACTAAGAGGGGAAGAAGAAAATTGTTTTTTATCCAGTGCCTGGATGGAAAAATAAAAAAATAAAAAAAACAGTCTGGCGTTTGTTTGAGCACAAAATCATCCCCCTCCCCCTCTCCTCTCCGAACCCCCAAATGGCCCAACCAAGCACTCCGAGCCATAAAACGGTCGACAAGGCCGCCGTATTGAAGATGTTTGTCGAGTGTCCACTGCCCAAGAGCGGCGCTGGCGAGACGGGCGCAGATGCTGAAAGTGCGAACATGATGGCTGGCACAGCCTTCCCGGCCAGTCTCGGCAACAAGGCCATCGACAGCGGCGAATCTCTTTCTCAGCTGGTGTCCAAACTGCGGTGTCTGACTACAGACGACGATCCCCTCGCGAGCGAGAGCATCTGGCGTATCACCACAAAGGCCAAGACGGCCCTTCCCTCCGGAGACAGACTCGAAAACCTATCATGGAGGCTGCTGCACATGTCTCTGAAGGCGCGCAGAGACAAAGATACAGGTGCGTTCGGATTTGCTTTGTCGGACCAGCAAATGACCCATGTGTTCATGTCAAAGCCAAAAGTGGCGTCTTTCCCTAATTCCGTCCCCCCCAGCCTCATGGCCCTCCCTGGCCACCCCCCCTACCCCCTCTGGCTCCTCATGGCCTTTTCATGACCCCCTTTTTCTTTGGGGAGTTGGAAGCTGATTTATTTATTTTTTTTGTACTTTTGTAGCCGTGCCACCTGCTGTGCAGATCCCAGCGACACCTGCAGAGTCGAAGAAAGAACCAACCAGCCCATCAATGTCAGACTTCTTCGATATGGACATCAACGATTCGGATCTGTCATCCAGCGCTCTCCCTTCTGCAAAAGTAACACATACGAAAGTCGAGTCCATGGACTTTGGCTCAATATCAGTTCCGGAGACCGTCTCAACAACCGTTTTCTCCAAGCAACCCATTCCACCTCCACAGGTCAACAAAAAGAGTCAACTCTCTTTTGGTTCGAATTCAGCGTCATCTGTGGGGTCATCGTCAGCGGCGTCTTCCTTTTCATTGAACGATGCGTTCAGAGTACAACCACAACTCTCGCAATCCCTCTCCTTCAACTCATCCGCGAATCAGTTGCCGATGGATCATATGAACATGTTTATGCCCACACTTCCTGTGATGGATCTCGAACTGGATAAACAATTCAACATGTTCTTTCCAAATTCCGCTGTACCATCCACATTCGATATGTTCGCCAACCCAAACCTGTTTCAGTACTCATCTACTGCACCAGTCATGTCGATGCAGCAGCTTTCCTCGTCACTTTCATCGTTGCAATACAGCAACACTGCCTTCTCATCAACTGCCAGCGTCGCAAACCTGTATTCCCAAACTCCTCCTTCATCGCTACCTCAACAGCAACAACAGCCTGCAGCGGGTCTGACTGGCAACCCAGTATCTCCATCCAGTGAGGCAAGCACCAATACCCCGAGCCCAACAATGAACGCTCGCGAGCCGAGCCCTTTAGCACGCTCAACGTCTGCAGCAGCACGGCCGAAAAAGTCTGCATCCAGTGTGAGACTCAATTCACAATCCTTCAACCCAAGCACTCCGCAACACCACACTGCAACCACCGAGCAAACGTGTTTCAACTGCGGGACAAATACGACACCCATGTGGCGCAGAGACACAATGGGACGGAGTGTTTGTAACGCTTGTGGCGTATATTTCCGAGTGAATGGTGTGAACCGAGTGGTGAAGCATGGTGGCACGAGCATCAAGCGGAGGGTGAGGGTGAAGGAAGCAACGCCTGCCTCTTTAGCTGCTGCTGCGGCCGTAACTGCATCTCAGACGGACTTGAGGAGAGTGTTGAGTGTGCCTGACATGAAACCTCGCAGTTTACCGCATTTGGAAAGCAGCATTATGGAAGGCAGTGCGGTCCGAATTCGAGGGAAAGTGGGGAGTATGGGGACTGCGTATGGAAGCATGAGTTCCCTTCCCGGCTCGTCACAACTGAGTAGAAGCGTTTCTGGCGCAGACAATTCGACGGCAGAAGTGAACGGGATGATTGTGAATGTTGGAGAAGGGATGGTACCGCCAGGGAGCCTAAAGAGGGCACGATTTGACATGTAATTTCGTTTGGAATTTTTCTTGAGCGGGTTTTTTTAAGGGACAGTTGGAATTTTTATAATTTCGTTCCTCTTCAATGACCACGTAGACGAAGCGGGGTGGGGGAAATGCCTGCCTGCCTGCCTGTGTATACTAATTGTGGATTTCTGGATTTCTGGGTTGTTTTTTTTTTTTTTT
>QEAP01000163.1:36536-46690 GCA_006535975.1 Chytriomyces confervae
TTTTTTTTTTTTTTTTTTTTTTTTTTTTTTTTTTTTTTTTTTTTTTTTTTTTTTCTTTGTTGTTGGTTGGTTGGTCAATATCCCCCTGTTTTGTGCAATTTCTCATAAAGTCCGATTTGCAGTACGAGCACGACGCAAAAAAGATTAGAAAAAGCTCAAATGTCCGAAAGAGAGCGGTTTGGGGAATGATAACAACAAAAAGTCAGGGTTCCGCCACCCACAACACATACACAACACACACCAGCAAATTGCGTTTGCATGAGTCATTTGTATGCGTGACACTGGGACTGGGGGACTCGAGCGTGCATGCACCACTCAGCAGCAGTGGGCACAAGAAGGGGAACGCTCCTCTGCATAAGGCCAAAAGGACTGTGTATGTGAGGGTGGGTGGCACTGGCTGGACCAACCTTCAATCGCATCAGACAGTGAAAAATTTATTATATTTTGGGGGATTTCTCCGGGTGTCTTTTTTGTCAATTTATGAGCACTTTGAGGGATGCGTTGACGGGAGAAACAGACAGACAGTTAATTCGAGCTGGTTGAGGTTGCTGTTGTTGTTGGCTGTTGGCTGTTGGTTGGTTGGTGGCTGATTGCTTGATCCAATGCGGCGCCACCGACTGTCTCTCGTGATAACAGCTGTCAGCCAAGCCCAACATCACGTGAGCAAAATGTCGAATCAAATTGGTTTTATTTTGAGCGCCAATTTTTGGTGAGTCTTGTCCAGCCATAAAAACCAGCAATCGCCCACCGACTGAGCTTGCAGCTTTTCTCTTTCAACACCCACAGCAACTCCCAACAACAACAACACCCAACAACAACAACATGAACAACCTTCAACAGCAGCAGCAACCCAGTCCAGACATGATGAAGCTGCTGCAACTCCTCGGCAACTCTTTGTCCCAGCCGTCGTTGATGCAACCTTCCATGCCGCAGTTCTCCCACCCTCCAGCAGTCACATACCCGAACCAACTTGCCCATCAGTTTATGCATATGCCACCAGCAGCAGCAGCAACACACATGTTCAACCCAGGATTTGGGGCAGCAATGACGCCATCGTACGCTTTCCCGGCTTACGACGCTTTTGCAAACCCGGTTCCGACCATGGACAGTTCCGTCTTTGACAGGATGCTGAATGATGCACTCTTGTTTGATGCATTCAGTGCTGTGCATCAGCAGCATCAGCAGCTCCATCAGCAGCAGCAGCAGCACCAACAGCACCAACAGCAGCAAGTCAATTACCACCTTCCACCACAACAAATGGCCACCGAAGCCATGCACACCTCCTCTAAACAAGAACAAGACTCCTCGCACGACACTGCCGCTGTCAAAGACACCTTCTCACCACACTTTTTCCAAGAAACCTCGCCACCGCAAACCGTTTCCCTACGGAGCATCTCATCCATGAGTCCAAGCACGTCTCCACCCCCAGCAAGCCCAGCGTCAAAAGCACGAGCGGAGGAAAACTCGCCTGGCCCCCGACGACGACGTGCAACGACTCCATCCTCTCCAGTGCCAGTCAACATTCAACTCACCCCGTTCCTTTCAACGCCGGCGGCGGCCGTCTGTAAAAAGTCTGGCGCTGCTGTTGCCATCTCCAAAAGGGCCAAGAAACAGCATGTTTGCTTCAACTGTGCTACGGATACGACACCCATGTGGAGACGGGATGGTCTCGGGCGGAGGGTCTGTAACGCCTGCGGAGTGTACTACCGCATGAACGGGGTGGATCGGGTTGTTAAAGCGGGGACTGTGCCGATTCAGCGTCGGAGGAATCGCGCAAAGGGTGGAAAGCTGAGTGGTAAGAGGAAGAAGACGCAGCAGCAGCAGCACTCATCATACGATGACGACGATGAAGAGGATGAAGAGTAGACATGCACAAGACTGTTCTTATTGTAGATTTTAGTTTAAAAATAATAGTATTTACTCGTGTGTATGTATGTGTGTATGTGTGTGTATGTGTCTGTTCCAAGTCACGTGACACTTTAATGAATTGCCAAGACTATGAAGTAACTTCTTGCGGCTGATAAGAGAGGGCCATGATCGCTATTTTACTTTTAAATTGTGATCTCTTTGGAGTCCGACATGACGGTTCTCTCATGCTTGGAACGAAGCTAGTTGGTCTCATACGAGAGCAGCCAGTATAAGAAAACTGTTTCCTATGGCGCTTCAGAGAACAAGATCATTAACCACAGTATGCAGTCCCAGCGTATGTCCCGTCACCTGGAGATTTTGTATTATGTTGCCGCACTCCGCGTGACCGGGGGTTTGTATTCTCAGCGCAATCTGTCCGTCGGCGCCCTTGCTGAATACAAGTGATCCAATGCTCAGTGCGGCAAGACATCAAGAAGCGTCCCTTCGCTTTTGTGGGATCACAATCGCTGCCAAGATGGCGCTGATGCTTGTGTAAATGCAAGTCGTAATTTGTTGGCATTTTCCTAAAATAGAAGCCAGTCGCGCATCTTTTTTTGGAACATGCGAGTGCCTTCTTTTGGGCGCCCCCTTTCTTGGAATAGACAGTGTCACTCACTCAGTCCCCTCGCAGCGTCGCTGTTGTTCGTTTCATTCCCAAGAAAACAGTTTGTTTTGTTGTTGTTTGTTCATTTTCATGTTTTTCGCAATGAAAACAAACTGACAATTCTTTTACAGCGGGAGCCTAAATGAGTTTTACGGAAATGAAAAAAAATTACGCCACAGACACTCGCACCCGCTTGGGTTGAGGGAGATGCCAAAATGAGAACCGGGGGAGATTTCAGCCACAAGAATGAAAAATTAATTTTCTCCAGGTGCCACCGTCAGTATAAAAAGGGACGCCAGAAGCGAGTCCATAAAAAGAAAACAAACAAAACAACAACAACAGCAACCGAACATGTCCTTCTTGACGAGCAACTCTAAGGGCGAGGAGACCGTCATTCACACGCAGCCGCAGGGCAAACTGCATCGCAAGCTGCAGGCACGGCACTTGGAAATGATTGCTATCGGAGGAACCATCGGAACCGGTCTCCTGCTCCGTTCCGGTGGTGCCATTTCTCGCTCTGGGCCCATCGGCGCGCTTCTCTGCTTTAGTATCGTGGGATTGCAAGTCTTTGGAGTTGCGTCGTCCATTGGTGAAATGGCAACCTACTTGCCCGTCGAGGGTGCCTTTTCACACTTTCCAGCTCGCTTTGTGACCCCGGCCCTCGGTTTTGCTGGTGGATGGAACTACTGGTTCACCTGGGCTCTTACGTTTCCTTGCGAGTTTGCCGGGATTGCGTCGCTGATGGCGTACTGGATTGACACTTCCAGAGTAAGTGATCAAAAAAGGCAGCAAACTCTTGGTTTTTGACTGATGACATCTAACTGCTGCTTCAATTTCAGGTTGCAAGTTGGGTGTGGTCGATTGTATTCATGGTCCCTCTCGTTGGAATCAATTTGATAACCGTCACTGGCTTCGCCGAGACAGAATTTGCCCTTTGCATTGTCAAGGTTGGTAGCACCCCCCCTTCATTCCAGCAACCCCAAACCCATGTCTAATCGCCTTCTTGCTAGATTCTTGCAATTGTACTGTTCTTGATTGTAGCTATCTGCGTGTGGTTTGGTGCTGGCTCGAACCAAGGACCTCTTTGGTTCCGCAACTGGAACCCTGCTATCGTTGGTGAAACGTCACTCGACCGCTTCCTCAACATTGGAGGCTCATTCACAACTGCCTTCTTCTCATTCGGAGGAACTGAACTTGTCGGACTGACAGCTGGTAAACTCGCTTGCTATTTTAAAATGGGAATGTAAAATCAAATACCAACAATTTCATCTCTTCAGGTGAGGCGACCAACCCTCGTAGGAGCGTCCCTCGCGCCATCAACGGAACATTCTACCGTATCATCATCTTCTACCTTGGTTCCATCTTCATGGTCGGAGTTCTCCTCAACCCAAACAGCCCCATTCTCAAGGCAAAGTCCATCAAAGAATCACCATTTGTGTACGTGTACTCGCAAATCGGAATCAAGTTTGGTGCCGACATGATGAACGCCGTCATCATTGTTGCCGCCACAAGTGCCGCAAACTCTGCCCTCTACGCGTGTGCCCGTACCTTGCTGAGACTCGCCGAAGACGGAAACGCGCCAAGAATCTTTGCCAAAGTTGACAAACGCGGAGTGCCCGTCAATGCCGTGTTTGCCGTCACGTTTGTGGGTCTTGTGGCTGTTGCGGGTGCGTTTGGGGCTGGTAAAGACGGATCTGCTCTTACGTTTGACTGGCTCTCGGGTGTCATTTCTCTTGGTATCATGACCAACTGGATGATCATGTCCTTCACCCACTTGCGTTTCCGTTACGGTTACCTTGCGCAAGGAAGAAGAATCGAGGACTTGCCCTATGTTGCGCCATTCTTCCCTTACGCTGACATTTTGTCGCTCACGATTGGATTTGTAGTGACAATTTTCATGATTATCTCTGCATTCTACACCAAGGGGATTGACGGCGCTGTGTGGTTCAGCAAGTCCTGGTTCATGGACAACAGCTGGACGTACTTTGGAGTCCCAATGGTGATTATTGCCTTCATCGTGCATGGATCGTTTGTGTCTGGATTCCGCCTGGTTGCGTACGAGGACATGGACTTTGAGACCAACCGGTACGTTGAGACTGCGGCGGAACTTGCTGAAAACGAGGCTATGAAGGAGCGGCCAACGAACCTGAAAGGGTGGGCCAAGAAGATCTGGTTCAAGCTCTTTTAAAAAAAAAAGCGCGCTTGCGATCATAACTTATTGCATTTCACCATCGCTTGTGTGTGCGTGTGTGTGTGTGTTTCCATCTCAACTGTATTTGTACTTGATGAGCGCTTGTTGAATAAAAAAATTGGATCTGTCAAAAGTTGTCTGCTACTTTAGCAACTGTTGATTCCAAGGTTGACGATGACAGCATGATCTATGCTCTCGATTTACTTGGACGAGAATACACATTGTAACAGATGAGTATGGGTGATTCAGGGGGAGGCTGCTCAGAAACCGCGAATGTTACGGCACTTGCTGTCAGGACATCACGGCGGACAGCATCCACGCTCGCTGTTCAGAAACAACGCGTCTGAGATCGCAGCAACATCTCGCGCATTGCACGTCTCGGGAGTCGTTGGAGATGAAGGCTGCCGCTGGATAAACTAAATAAACGGATAAGGCAAATCAGCCCTTTTTTCGGCTGTCCAATGAAATTTTTGCACCCGCGATCAACAAACGAACCTTGACATCATTCGGATTTTACAAATTTTTCCGTTTGGTTCGTTGCATTGGAAATACAGTATTCGTGAGAGACGGCGCAATGCGCTCACTCGGGCAGCAAAGTAAAGCTGATCAAGATCAAAAAGTGCCGGACCATACTTCGTGAACAGTGGCGTGCTGTGCCAAGACAGCGCAACTGGTTTTAATTAATTGCGCGGCGTAATTGGAATGATTCTTTCAGCGCCACCAACTGGTGCCACCGATGAAATGAATTTCATCGCGCGTGCTTTTTCGTATAAAAGCGGAGACACGGTCGAGGTTGTTGCCACAGCAGCGCCTTATTCGAGTCGAGATGGACGCCAAGAAAGCCGACGTCGTTTTCCACATCCAAGACGAGCCAAAGCTGAAGCGCAAGCTGCAAGCACGGCATTTAGAAATGATTGCCATTGGCGGCACAATTGGCACCGGTTTGCTCAAGAAATCTGGAGGCGCCATCTTCACGGCTGGGCCCTTGGGTGCCTTGCTCTGTTACGCCATTATCGGACTACAAGTCTTTGGCGTTGCCACGTCCATTGGAGAAATGGCAACGTTTCTACCCATTGACGGCGCCTTCTCTGCCCTGCCAACAAGATTCGTCAACCCTTCCCTTGGTTTCGCTTCGGGATGGAACTACTGGCTCAACTGGGCTCTCACACTTCCAGCTGAGCTTTCTGCTGTTGCCGGGTTGATGACCTGGTGGGTTCCTCAATCAACGGTTCAAGGCTGGATCTGGAGTCTCACTTACCTGGTTCCTCTGGCTGGAGTGAACATGATTGGTGTTGATGGATTCGGAGAAGTCGAGTTTGTTCTCTCAATCGTCAAGATTATTGCGATTGTCATCTTCTTACTGATTGGCACCGCTGTATGGTTTGGTGCTGGTGGTAATACTGGACCCCTTGGCTTCCGCAACTGGTCCCCGCCAATTCAAGGATCTGACCCTTTCAACCAGTTTCTGAACGTGGCTGGGGCCTTCACAACTGCCTTTTTCTCGTTCGGAGGCACTGAGCTGGTCGGTCTGACTGCGGGTGAAGCGGCAAATGTTCGCAAATCTGTGCCCAAGGCAATCAACGGCACGTTTTACCGGATCCTAATCTTCTACATTGGTTCCATCTTCATTGTTGGTGTTCTTCTTCCACCCAACTCGGAAATCTTGAACCCCGACAATCCAGCCGGCATCGCTCAGTCTCCATTTGTCTATGTCTTTTCGATCGTTGGAATTCCCGTGAGTATTTTTTTTTTTTTTTACAGCTTCCCGTCGCGCAAGGCTACCTTCATTCTTAACTTTTTTAATACTCACCAGGCTGCTGCTGACATCATGAACGGAGTCATCATCGTTGCCGCCATTTCAGCCGCCAACAGTGCCATCTATGCATGTTCAAGAACACTACTCCGTCTCGCAGCAGATGGTAGCGCACCCAGTATCCTTGCCCGAGTCAACAAGCAAGGAGTCCCCATGCTTGCTTTAGCTGTAAGCCTCTCATTCGGCCTCGTAGCCGTTGTAGGATCCTACGCGGCAGGTCCAACCGGCTCCGACAAAGTCTTTGGCTGGCTATCCCAACTCATCTCGCTCGGCATCATGGCTGCCTGGATGGTCATGTCCCTCACACATCTGCGTTTCCGGTACGGATACCTTGCACAGGGAAAGAAACTGTCGGATCTACCGTACATTGCGCCGTTTTTTCCGTACGCGGATATCCTGTCGCTTTCGATTGGCGGAGTCGTCACGTGTTTCATGCTCATGTTTTCCTTCTACCAAGGAAACTTTGTCGCCACGGAGGAATGCCCCACCTACTTTTGCACAACGTGGTTCATTAATAATTCATGGGTGTATTGTGGAGTTCCGCTTGTGGTGGGATTGTTTGTGGGGCATGCTTTGTACACGGGCAGCAAGAGTGGTAAAGGTTTGCTCAGCGGGTTCACGTTGGTACGGTACGAGGATATGGACTTTGAGACGGGAAGATATGTCGAGACGGAGGAGGAAATTGCTGAAAATGCACGCGATGCTGCCAAACCGAAAGGGATGGTGAATTGGGCTAAAAGCATGGTTTCGAAAAAGGAGTGATTTGACTTTTTTTTTTTTTTTTATATATCCCGTCCAACAACTCCCCTCCATCTCCCTCCATCTGCCTCTCTCTCTCTCTCTCATTCGCACTCGTTCGATGTTTTTTTTTTTTTTTTTTTGATTTTCTACCGTTTCTTTTTGGTCATCTATGACTGCGTTCCATTGCATTATCCCGTTGTTTTGAAGTAAATACGTATCGTTTTCAACTGTCTGCCGTTAGTCACAGCGTCATTCAAGACTCTAGACGGCCCTTGAAAATCCGAGGGAGAGAATAATTTTCACACCTAGTCGTACTCATAACCGCAGCAGGTCTCCAAGGTTAACAGCCTCTAGTTGATAGATGAATAACGAACGCGAAAATAAATTCAAGTTTTACACAATCTTCAGTCTTTACTTTCATTTCATAAACCTCGTCAGCATAACTACATCAAAAATAGATAAGTGAGGAAAACGTAAAAAAAAAAAAAAAAAAAAAAACACCCAACAAAATGGGGGCAATTAAAAACCCCCCCCAACCCCAAAAAAAAAACGCCCCCCCCCCCCCCNNCACACACACACACACACACGTCACACAGGATTAAATTCATCGTCCTCCTTTTCCGCCTTAACCGCCCTTGAAGACGATTTCCCAACCCCCGCCGTTGCATTCGAACCCGCACCAGCCAACTTATCAGCCTTCTTGCCACGATTTCGTTTCCGAATCACATCTTTCCGCAACTCTGCAGGCCGTTGAACACCATGCAACTTGAAAAAGAGTCCACACGCATTGCAAATGGGGTTTCCAGCTGCATCTCGACGCCACAGGGACGTGTGTGTGCTTTGACAGTTGGTGCAAATGAGTTCAGATGTACCGCCAGGGTTACTGTTTGACGCTGCTCCAGCGGTCAACGTCGGAGGAGGGGCTGTGTACATTGTTGTCATTTTTGATACAGATGTGGCTGTATTCATTTCGTGTGATGTGGGTGCTGAAGTTTTGTTGGGTTTGTTCAAATTTAGGCCTGTGCCTGCGCCGCGAGAGGTTTTGGAGATTGACTTTTGTTTGGCGAGAGTTGGAAGACAATTTGTTGATAGAGATTTTGGAATCTTGAATTCGTGATATCCAGTGTTCATGTAATCAGATGGCTCGTTCACTTCTGCAATTATTGAGCTACTGGTCTTTAACGACGTTGACGACATGCTTTGAGATAGCAAGTTGCTTTTGGGTACATTGGGTGATATTGGTGTTGATAATGGGCTTGGGACACTGCGAGGCGAAACGGGAGATTGAACTGGTTGAAAGTGAAATGGTGTGATGGACGACGGAGGATTGGATGCACTCATAGAACGCAGTGGGACGTGCCGCCTTTCTTGGTGAGACTGTTCGTTGTAATTGCTTAAGACGGAGGAAGCAGGAGGAGGCGGTCCATTTGCGAAAATTGAAGCAACATTTTCAAAAGATGAGCTCAAGTCAACCAGCTGCCTCTTTTTAGTCGGTGGCTGATCTGGAACGACTCTTTCAGGAACAGATGCAGGAATCGAAATAAACTGCTGAGATAGCTGGGACTGCTGAAACTGCTGCTGGCGAGATGCCTGCCCCATGCCAAAGTGGAACGATGATTTCTGCTGCTCCTGCTGCTGCTGCTGTTGCTGTTGGGCCATCCGCTGAAACTCTTGAAGCTGTGCCGCCATTTGCTGGTAGTTCTGCAAAGCTGCCATCCCAGAACCACCTTGCATCTGACTCGCTCGCATGAAAGCATCCATATCAGCCACACTCAAACTTTTAAAAGGCAGTCCACCAAGTTGCTGCTGCTGCTGTTGTTGTTGCTGTTGCTGCTGCTGTTGCTGCTGCAGCGAAAGTAACTGTTGCTGCCTTTCAAATACCCCGGCAAGGTCGAAACTACTCTGCAACAAGAAATCGTACACTTGGGCTTGATCTTCTTGAACCATCATGCCGTTTTGCGCTGCGGCCATGCGATTCAGGTTTGTTCCAGATGCGCTGATCGGTCCGAGCCCCAATCCGAGAGAGCTGTCATTGTGGAAGCTATCGGCATTTGTTCGCGCGATATTACTTTGACTTTGAATTCGATGGAGCGACGGACTGGATCGGGAATTCATCAAGCCACCGTTCATTGGCACGTTACCGCCGCTTGAGCTGCCTGCATTGAAGGTAGGATATCCATTGAGACTGGGTTTCTGCGAAAAGGAAGATCTATGGGTATTTCTAACAGCATTATTGCTGCTTCCAGAAGCTGAAAAGTCGCCAAATTGGAAGATATCATCGCCTTCAAAGGACTCGGGTTCTTGCAAAGATTCAAATCCAGTTTGATTCAGCTGCTGGTGCTGTTGTTGGAACGGCTTTTGAATTCCACTGAAGCTATTCAGCATGGGGAAAGGGGATGTGTTCGAGAAGGAGTTGCTTTTTAAAGGGAGCCCAGCCGAGTTTCCAGCAGCAAGAGTATTCTGCACATTGAAATGATTGAAGCTTGTGGCTTCAAATTGGGGCATTTCATCTCCGTTTTCGTTCCTCGGACTCATGGTGCTGTCACTGGTTGCGTAGCTGTACGCAGGGCTTGGTGCAAGCGTTGCCGATGTAGGCGAACTCAGAGGACGCTGCGAAACTGCGGGTTTCAACGTGTTTACATGGTCTGAATTCGATTTTGAGGCTGTGCTCTGATTGGATGAAGTCAGATTGCCGAACTTGGGGGTGGTGGTGGGTGTGGTGCCTTTCGGGTTATGAGAGCGCGCATTAAAGACAAAGAAGCCGTCTTCATCGACATCCATCGGTTCTACTTTTGCAGGGCCATCTGTTGGAATCCGGAAATAAGACAAATCAGTATCTCAATAAATTGTGTAACCTAAAGTGGCACCATATTTCACAAACCAACCAAAAAAAAAAA
>QEAP01000164.1:0-19233 GCA_006535975.1 Chytriomyces confervae
TGAGCGGCTTTTTTTTTTTTGTGTGTGGGTTGAAAACGCGATCCCTGATTAGGGAACCTTTTTTTTTTTCCAATAATTCAACAGAGTCTCCTAAGTCATGTCAAAGAACATCATCCCGGTGAACGACTGTTTCCTTGCAAGTTGTGTCCCCAGTCTTTCGATGCAAAGGCAGATCTAGCCACTCATCACAGACAGGATCACCCCAAACTTGTCAACGACGTTCCAAAACCCAAAAAGAAAATACCAGCCGGTGGACAAGCATCAAACAACGATACCATCTCTTAATTTACAGCTCAAACCCCCATTGCAAAAAAAAGACGGAGCCAAAATAGGACACAAAAGAATAAAAACAGAACCAATTAATCGCTTCATAGTCCCGCTGCATTCATTTTCCTCAACCACGCAATGGATCCCATCTCTTTTAAACGCGACACTGCTCTGCTCACGGCAAACGATGTTTCACTCGCACCCACACTCCCAATACTGGCCAACGAGGCATCTTGCAGTCCAGTCGCGCTCCATTCCATCATCCCAATATACGTCGTAGACCCACTACTTGACGCTCCACCTTCCTTCACAACACGCGTTTCAGTCCCTGTCCCTGAACCAGAACCAGTGCCAGGCATAGGAGAGTCACGAAGCCCTTTCAACAGCCTCTCAGGATTCCCAGCAGCCTCAATAACCAACCGCACCCCAGAATCATACGCGACATCCACAAAGTTAATAAACCGCCTGCCCAAGTCGACCCCTTTCACTCCTGAATGCCCAACCCCATCTTTATCCAGCAACGGAACCGGTCCAGAAACAAAAATCTGTTTATACTCGCGGCAAAGGGTGACATAATCGGCGCCCCCAAGTTTCCCAGTATTCCCACATAGCGTTTCGAATGGAATCAGGGCACATTTTCCTTCAACAGCCAAAGCCACATCAACAGATCGATTCCCAGGCGGAAGCTTCACTTGCAGAGGCCGCGCAACATCCACACCACCACCACCACCACAAGCCTGTACGAACCGTTCCTGAAACGCTTCACGGGCCTGTTTAGCATCTGCAAACGGCGAGTCACAACCACTTTCCAATGAACGCGGATAAAATAGACATCTCGATTCTTCCGTTTCATGCGTGAGTGTTCGATAGTCTGTTTCGCCTTGAATTGACAAGGTCTCGCAGTGTGTGTCGAGGAGGTGGAGCAGCGGTTTCACAGTGCCTCTGTTAAGCCCGGCTCGGTAGAGTAGGTGGATTGGTTTATTTGAAGTCGTGATCAGCGAGAATGCAGACACTTTGGGTGCGCTTGGACGTGCGATAGAAAACAGGTTTTCAAACAGTCGCCGCATGATCATTGCTTCGCCAATATCTACGATTTGGAATTCGTCGAGACAAAGGACTGGGTGCTTGTTTAGAATGTTGATGGCGAGGGTTCGAAAGGCATCTTGAGAAGGGTTCTGTGAGCGAATGCGGTGCAGCTGTTCTGGCGCAGTGAGATGTTTGGTTTGTTTGTTATTAAGGCACACGCATTTTCAGGGCTGATAGTGGGGCATTTACGATGAGTCTCCGCCATAAACTGGAGAAAATGTGTGCGTCTCGAGATGCCGGGTTGCGCCTTGTTGATGGCTGCATGGAACTGGTCCATGACCAGAGATTTGCCGGACCCAACCGAGCCGACAATGTAACGAGAGTTTTTGGTGGTTTCGTTCGCGGTGCTGCTGCTGCTATTCTGGAGAAGATGCTTGCCGAGGGTCTCAAGCGATTCTAGGGCAGCGATTTGCTGCGGATCTCGCCGGAGGCCAAGACGGGCATGGCCAGCAACGAGTGACAAATTTCGCATACTTTTTGTTTTTTGTTGATCCGCCAGATTCGGAAATCGGTGCTCATTCACAACTGTTGGTAGACTCTCGCTCAACTGCAAATGCATTCATCCTACATCCCCGTCATGGATGCGTAAATTCCCTTGGTGGGCTGTTTGTTTATCATTGCGAGCATCGCGACTATACTATAGCTACGGCAATTGACGACTTTTTTCGATTCTCAATGGGAACTCAGCCTTGTTGACATTTTATACGAGATAAAAGTTGGGCAACAAGGGACAAGAGTAGGACGAGGGGTGTTGTTGCTGCACGTTGTTCATGTGGTGTTCTCACTTTTCGTCGGTTCAAACCCAATCAGGAAGAATTTCAAGAACATGTTCAACGAACTGTTCATTTTGATGTTCAGCGCAATTTAAATAAAACGCCGGCGAAATGCCTGTTCTCGCATATCAGACATGGGAAACGTAGCTTCTCTCGCCGCAAGTGCCCAATACTTTTTCACGATCATAGTCTCCGGCCGCAGTCTCTTTGTCGGCAGTGGTTTCAGCATTTTCCTTGCTTCCCTCATCGCACCCTTCCTGGCCGATATCATTCTGGGAGTCATTGCTATGGCCCTCAGCAGCAAAGGATTCGTGCATGTCGCTGTCTTGGCCACTGCTGGACCTATACCCACCTTAACGACTGTGTTTCGGGTCAGTCCGGAGGGCCGCAACAAGGCGCACTTTGGCGTTGGTTTCAGTGTTCTTGTATTGGCCATTGTCATTGCGGCTGTTCCAGCAGCAATCCACCAACTTCTCGTACCCATGGCTAATCCTCCAATTGCTACGGTCTGGCCATTGAACGCTAAAACAAACGAGGTGGCCTTCAGTGAGATCTACAGAAGAAAGCGTTCAGATATTACGTGGTGCGTGCCGAAAGACGGTCCCATGCAATCATTCGCCAGCAGTTCCGGAACTGCCGTATCCAAATTCAGCGCAAATCCAAACTGTAAAGAGGGACTAAGTCAGCAACTGTTCTTTCCCGCCGTGGTGGATGAGCTAACGCCTTCGAATATCATGGCAGCGCTTGAATCGAGTTCGATGACAAGGCTCGGTCGAGTATCTGAAGCTGCAAATGGGGCCATTCTTGGAATTGATGTGGCAATCAGTCGCAAGACAGATATCAAGTATGCTATTGCAAAATACTACGAAGGATTGACAAAACTTTCACCCTCACTTACCCCCGGAGAAAGCTGTGATGGTGCTGTGACCACAGTCGTGACAATTTCGAAAACCAGCAGAACACCGACAGCCACTAAAGTTTCCTGCACCGCGTATGGAGTTGACAACCCAGCCTATCAAGCTTGGGAGTATATGTTGTGCTACGACCATGGAGGAGTCGGTGTATTCACTGGAAATAGGACCGTTGCCATTTTTGTAGCAATCCAGAGTCAAGTGACGGATGTATCCTTGGACTTTGTATATCATGCGATCATGCCAGAATCGCAGGCATTTCGTTTACTCACCGACTGGGAACGTCAAAACTTCACGGCACTTCCCACCGAGGTCAAGAGCCGCCACCCAATTAAGATGGAAGACATGCGCCTGCTTGAGCTACGAGTAGATGACATCACCATTCAAGAATTTTTGGGATTAGGAGACTGTCGCGTCTTGAACGACTCAGTGCAAGCATTCTTGACTGACGTATCCGCACAACAATACGTTCTGGGAGCCTGGCAGCAAAGCGGCAGCATTGTTCACACCTCTTACTCAAAGTACGAAAGTGTTGGGCATGATAAGGCTCTCGTTGAATTCACCAACTGGCAAGGGATCCTTTTTATGTCTCTATTTCTTGTGGCGGCCATCGTAGCCGTGATCTTGCGTCCGTCTATGGCAGGCCTTCTCGTAAACATATCGTGCAGCAACAGTCTGGCTTTCACATCAATTCTGTCCAAGCCGTGGTACACAAAAACTGGTTTCTTTGTGCGGCAAAACGCGCAAGGTGATATGTTTGTTTCCTGCGAGGAAGACAACGCCAGAAACATGCCGCTCACGTTTAAGCAAGCTGAAAGAACGTGTCAAGAGAGTGAGACTCAGTCTGGATATGGCGTCACTTCTAGTTTAAACAGGGTTCAACCTTACGAGCCGCTGTGAAGTATTTGATCAGTCGCCTTTTTGTTTTGATTCTGGCAATAAAACGCGGGTGATTTGTATAAAAATCGTGGCTGAGGAAATCGAAGTCGCTTAAACGCATTGGACTGCCCTATTGGGAGCCAAGTCTGTTTTCCTGAGGTTGCTGCTCATTTGCATAAAGTGTGGCTGTTGAGTTGATTTGGCTTTCAGCCTAGTCGAGGGAATGTCTTGACACACTGAGTGTCAATGTTGTCAGGGTTGATACTTGTTCAACATGATTGGTACGTGTCACGGTTCAAGATTTTCAAGCGCGTGGAGAAAGAAATGAACAAAGCGAATAACGGTTTATTCCCGGCGCCGTGGCTGTGCTGTCGCCCCGACAACTGAGAGTGAAGATGTTGCAGGGCATCGTACCTGACACGCGTATATTCGCCGTCCCTCTGATGGCCATGCTACCGTTTTTTATTTATTTGAACACCTGTTGAACAACTTCCGCTTGTTCAACAATTTTTTTTCTATAAAAACTGGTTCAACATAGTTGCAGCGCGTCCACAGTTTGTTCAGAAAAATCAGACATGGGAAACGTATCTTCTCTCATTGCAAACATCCAGGGCTTCTTCACCGTCATTGTCTCGGGACGGAGCGTCTTTGTCGGCAGTGCATTCAGCATCTTCCTTGCCTCCATCATTGCTCCCTTCTTGGCCGATACCATTTTGGGTACCACTGCCGTGGCCCTCAGTCGCAACGGATTCGTTCATGTCGCTTTCTTGGCCAACGTGGGACCCTTTTCCGTCGTGAAGGATCTGTTTCGGGTCACTCCCGCGGGGCGAAACAAAGCACACTTTGGCGTCGGTTTCGGCGTCCTTGTCCTGGCTATCATCATTGCGGCAGTTCCAGCAGTGATCCACCAACTTCTTGTACCCTCTTCCAATCCCCCGATTGCTACGGTTTGGCCACTGAACGCAAACTCGGGCGAGAAGGCCTTCAGTGTACGGTTTGGAAAAACGCGTGACAAAGTTGAATGGTGCGTGCCGAAAGACGGTCCCACGCAGACAGTCGCGAACAGCTTAGGGTCTGTTGTGGCCAAATTCAGTGCAAACCTCGACTGTACAGAGAGACAGGGTCAGAAGCTTGAATTTCCGTCGCTGAGGGAAGGAATCACGCCTTCGAATTTGTTTGCCGGACTTCAATCAAGCACGATGACTGCACTCGGTCGAGGAAGTTTCAGCGGGGCCAGCGCCCTTGGAATTGATGTGCCATTGAGCCACAAGACTGACATCAATTACGCCGTTGCAAGGTACTACGTAGGCTTGTCGGGCCTATCGATCTCGGATCCCAAAAAAAGCTGTGACGCTGCTGTAACGACCGTAGTTACAATTATAAAAACCGATGCTAAGCCTACGGCCGCTGAAATTGCATGCACGGCGTATGGAGTTGACATGCATAACTACACCGAATGGAGGTTTATTCTGTGTTACGACCATGGAAAAGCCACCGCATATACAGCCGATCGGACAGTCGCCATCTTCGTGCCAAAAAAGTCACTCATGGCGGATGAGGCCTGGGATTTTGTTTATAATGGGTATACGCCAAACTCGCAGGACTTTCGTTTACTCGCTGACTGGAACAGTAAAAACTTTACTCTGAAAGAAGCCACGGCAACTCGCAAAATCATGATGGAGGAAATGCGACTTGTGGAGCAACGAGTGGATCATATCGCCATTCAAGAATTTGTTGGATTGGGAGAGTGCCGTGACTTTGAAAGCAAGTCGGCCTTTGAGAATGACGGTCTGGCAGATTATTTCGTCCTGGGGTCCTGGCAGCAAAGTGGCAACATAGTTCGCACGTCTTACTCGCAGTACGGAGCCACTGCGCATGACAAGATTCTCATTGAATTCACTGGCTGGCAAGGGATCGTGTTTATGTCTCTGTTTCTGTTGGCGCTCCTTGTGACCTTTATACTGCAGCCGTCCATGAGGAACCTTCAACTTCAGATTTCCTGCAGCAACAGTCTGGCATTGACATCAGCTCGGTCCAAGCCATGGTACACAAAGACTGGTTTCTTTGTGCGGGAAAACGCGCAAGGGGACAAGTTTGTTTCGTGCGAGGAAGACAGTGCTGGTAGCGACCGACTCACGTTTAAGGAAGCTGCAAAGAGTTGTAAAGAGATTGAAAAGCTGCCTGGACACCGCACTGATTCTCGCATGAAAGGGTCGCACCCTTACCACTCGCTGTGAAGCAGTTGATTGGTCGTCGTTTCTTTTAAGTATCTGTTTTCAATAAAACGCGGAGTGAAATACTGTAAGTTGGTGGGCATCTCGTTTGTCGTAACGGATACGAAAACTTTGGCCGAAAGATTATCTTGGTTCATTCCCAGCACCTGCAGCAAATGTCGCTGCGACAACTGAGAATGCTCCACACCTAACTTGACGCGTATTTTCATCGTCCCTCTGATAGCCACGATGCTGATAAATATATAAACCTCATAAATTTCAGCACCCTTACAGTAAGTCAGAAATGGGAAACACAGCGTCTCTCACTGCCAACATCCACTCTTTCTTCACTGTCATTGTCTCGGGACGCAGTCTCTATATCGGCAGTGCATTCAGCATCTTCCTTGCCTCCATCATTGCTCCCTTCCTGGCCGACGTCATTCTGGGTACGATTGCTGTGGCTCTCAGTCGCAAAGGATTCGTACATGTCGCTTTCTTGGCCAACGTGGGACCCGTTTTCGTCGTGAAGGATCTGTTTAGGGTCACTCCCGCGGGCCGCAACAAGGCGCACTTTGGCGTTGGTTTCAGTGTTCTTGTATTGGCCATTGTCATTGCAGCAGTTCCAGCAGCAATCCACCAACTTCTTGTACCCTCGTCCAATCCTCCAATCGCAACGGTTTGGCCACTGAACGCAAGACCGGGCGAGCTGAAGGCCTTCAGTGAGCGGTTTGGAAAAACGCGTGACAAGGTTGAATGGTGCGTGCCGAAAGACGGTCCCACGCAGACAGTCGCGAACAGCTTAGGGTCTGTTGTGGCCAAATTCAGTGCAAACCTCGACTGTACAGAGGGACTAAATCTGCCGCTTGACTTTAAGACCATTCAACAGAAAGTGACCCCTTCGAATTTGATGGCCGGACTTGATTCAAGCACGATGACTAGGCTCAGTCGATTAAGTGCCAGCGGAGCTGACTTTCTTGGAATTGATGTGCCATTAAGTCGAAAGACAAATATCAAGTATGCCATTGCACAGTACTACGAAGGAACGCCATATCTTGCACCGTCAGATTCCGATAAAAAAAACTGTGACGCTGCTGTGACGACAGTGGTTACAATTTCAAATACCGGCAAAACACCGACAGCTGCCGAACTTGATTGCACTGCGTATGGCATAGACATCCATGATACATCATCCTGGGAGTTCATCATGTGCTACGACCATGGAGGATCCAATAGTTATGTAGCAGATCGGACCGTCGCTATCTTTGTTTCAACCAAAGCGCATGCGAAGGGGTTAGGCTGGGACTTTGTTTACCATGCATACATGCCAACGGTTCGGGACTTTCGTTTACTCGCGGACTGGAACAGTAAAAGCTTTACTCTGAATGAAGCCACGGCAACTCACCCAATTAAGATGGAGTAAATGCGACTTGTGGAGCAACGAGTGGACAGCATCGCCATCCAAGAATTTGTTGGGCGGATAGAGTGCCGCGCTTTCTCGGAGTTTGAAAATGACGCCACAGCAGATCATTACATCCTGGGGGCCTGGCAGCAAACCAACAACACCGTTCACACATCATTCTCACAGTACGAGGCCGCGGCGCGTGACAAGATTCTCATTGAATTCACTGGCTGGCAAGGGATCGTGTTTGTGTCTCTGTTTCTGTTGGCGCTACTTGTGACCTTTATACTGCAGCCGTCCATGAGGAACCTTCAACTTCAGATTTCCTGCAGCAACAGTTTGGCATTGACATCAGCTCGGTCCAAGCCATGGTACACAAAGACTGGTTTCTTTGTGCGGGAAAACGCGCAAGGGGACAAGTTTGTTTCGTGCGAGGAAGACAGTGCTGGTAGCGACCAACTCACGTTTAAGGAAGCTGCAAAGAGTTGTAAAGAGATTGAGAAGCTGCCTGGACACCGCACTGATCCTAGCGTGAAAGGGTCTCAACCTTACCATTCAGTGTGAAGCAGCTGATAGGCCGACATTTTTTTTTGATTCATCCACAATACCAAAATAGAAGAAACTTTGATTACTTAAACCCGCAACAACTTCATGTGAGTTGATTCCTTCTCACCACCACTTTCAAATCCCTGGAAGCAACGCATAACACAGCCACTTCCTCTCGCTGCTTCCACCTCAGCTATCGTTGTGTTGCTGAGTGAGTCATGGTTCTTTGGAAGAGAGTTGACTACATGATACACTGAGTAACGCGAACGTGATCTTTTTATTGCGTTGAACCTGCGTTTGTCTCAAAACACCTTAGTTCCATAAATCTTCAGGCATTCCAGAGGTTTTGATGGATTGTTGTTCATGAAACGGTTGAAAGTGTTGAACAGGAATCTGGGAAAAATGTCCGCATTCAACTCCTCATCAGACTGCGCCATCCTGGCCAAGTGGCAGCCAGGCCTGTTTGCCAACAATTGCTGCTCTTTAGCAAAGTGCAGCAAAGAGGGAGCTGTCGAGTTGATGTGCGTGTCTCCCTCGAGTCAACAATTGGTCGTCAAACTCATGTGTCCCATCTAGATCTCTCAACACGTACCATCTCACTGGATCCATTCCATCCGAGCTGGGCCTGCTTACCAGCTTGACTCGTATGTGGGTTCTTTGAATGAAACAAGGCGCCAAGCAGCTCACCCTCGTTTCTGTTGAATTCTGGTGAAAGAGTGAAGTTTATTTGTCCGAATATGCCCTCTTAAATACTTAAACTTAAGTCCGAGAAAATGTAATAAAGAAAATCGGTGGCACGGTTTCAACTAAAAATAACACTCCAGAACCACCGACGCCTCACGGAAATTCCATGAGCGGTGGCCCCTCCAGCCGGGGATCTCAACACTCCCCCTACCCGGCGACGCTGGTCTCCAACCCCATCCCGGCACGGAATCGTTCGAACTCACTCGGTCCTTTCGCCTTGGTGAGTCCGTCCGCTTTTTGATCCTTTGTTGGAATGAACACTAACTCGATGTTGTGCTCTTTTATAGCTTCCCTCACGAACGTTGTCTTTCCCAGCATGTGTCGTGTACGGTCGTTGACGATGGCGTTCTTGCTCGAGGCGATGGCCGCTTGATTGTCCTCGTAAACGACGGTCTTGATACCTGAGACACCCAAGTCGGTAAGTAACTCCCTCAACCACATCACTTCCTTTACAACGTCCACTAATGCATTCACTTCCGCCTCCATAGATGACAGCGCTACTGTTTTCTGTTTTCGAGATCTCCAGCTCACGAGGTTTCCTCCGACGAATACCGCATGCCCGCTGACTCCGTACGCTCCCTCGCTAAGGTGGCTAGCGTCGACCCAAGCCTCGATCAAGTTCGCCTTCCCAGCCGCGTATCTGAGTTCCAGTCTCCTTGTGTTCACCAAGTATCCCGCCAAACGCTTCAGTGCTGTCCAGTGTGGTTCAGTCGCCTTTGATGCAAAACGCCCCAGGTAAGCTGTTGCATACGCAACGTCTGGTCTTGTAGAAACTGACGCATACATGACTGCTCCCAACAGGCTCCGGTACTGTTCCATGACCGACTCTGCTGTTTCTTCCGGCAACTTGGTTCCTGCCTCCATCGGTGTTCGATGTTTTGTGTTCTCCAGTCCATATCGCTGTCCAATCAATTCCAAGTAACTCGACTGCTGAAAGCTCGCACGGCCGTCCTTGACGTTGATTACTGATCCGAGTAAGGTGTGTATCTCCCCCATAAACTTGACTTTGTACTTTGTAGCTAACTGGTCTTCAACCCATTTCCGCAGATCCTCGTTGTCCGTCGCAATCAAGATGTCGTCCACATACAAGGTAATCAACAACTCGCTCCCGTTTCTTTGAATCCTGAATAAACCTGGGTCCGATACTGATTGTTTGAATCCAATGCTAACCAATGTTCCCTTAAACTCCTCGTTCCATAGGTAGCCTCCTTGTTTGGTCCCGTACAAGCCCTTTAAGAGTCTCAACGCGTGCTTCTTCCTGTCGATTTCTGGATCCAAGAGCTCGTAGCCGTCTGGAATCCTTATCACAACGTTGAAGTCCATTTTTGAATTTAGGTAAGCCGTAACGACATCCATTTGCGTGATCCGGTACTCCTTTGCTAACAAAACGCTTATTAATACTTTGATTGTTGTAGATCTTACCACAGGCGCAAATGTCTCGTCGTAGTCCACTCCTTCCACCTGGGTAAAGCCTCGGACCACAAGTCGTGGCTTATATTTCTCGAAAACTCCGGCCGCGTCTTGTTTACGCTTGTGTACCCATTTTGTGTCGGCGATGTTTTCGGTAGGCTCCTTTCTTAGGTCGATAACTTCCCATGTCCCGTTCTCAACTAACGAATTTAACTCGTCCAGAATCGCGTCTTTCCACTTTGCTGCGTCGTCCCTCTCAAGTGCTTCTGCAATCGACTTTGGATCTTCCGTTACTGCTGAAAGCGCGTAAGTTGCTCGTCGTCTTCTGCTTCCCTCGATAATGTTTGATTGATCTACTGCTGAACTGATATCCTTTGCTGCTACTTTGTTCCTAGGCTCAAGTACTCGTTGCGTTCGGTCTGGTACTGCCGTCTTTGATCCACGTGCTTGCGATTGTGATAACTGCCTCAAAATGTTGATCGGTGATGGGCTTCTTGGCTCCTCCTCCTCTTCTGGGTCTTCATACACTGGCTCTGGCGTTCTGGCTTGCGTCTGGCGTCCTCTTGGGGTGTTCCTTGTTTCAGGTCTCGCAGGTCTTGCTGGTTGGTCTGCCTCATCTTCTGAGTCCGAGAGCAGTTCTGGTAGCTCATCTGTGGTTTCCTTTTCCAGGTCGACTTCTTGCTTTGGAAATGTCACGTGTACTGACTCGAAAATCCTGCCGCTGTCAACTTCCACGAGTAAGTACCCCTTTTCTTTGATTCCCAGGACCCTGCATCTAACTCCCTTGTCATCCAGCTTTCCTCGCTTGTGTCCCTCAACGTACGCCGTGCATTGTTCCCCGAATCGACGCATGTACTTCAAATTTGGTTTCTTTCCCGTCATCGCTTCGATTGGAGTTTTGTTCCCAGTGGTTGCTCTTGTCGGACATCTGTTCCTGATGAAGACTGCCATCTCAAGTGCGTATATCCAGTACTTTTTCTTGTCCATCTTTGCATCTGCTAACATTGATCTGCATGTTTCCATCACGGTGCGGTTCTTCCTTTCTGCGACTCCGTTTTGTTCTGGTGTATATGCTAAAGCAACTCTACCAATCGAAATCACATCCGAAATTAAATCAACTCAGCTCGGGATCAAGATGGCGGCTTTCCCCCAATTTCAGCCTTTGACACATACCGCCGAATACACGCCAAACTCCCAACAGTTCCCACATCCAGATGCGCGACGCCCAGATGATCCCAAACACTGGAACCATTACGAAACGGCCGAATGGATACGCGAACGATTAGGCAACGTTAAAGTCTCCGAGACAGTTTTACGTAAGTCCTTCTTTCCCCCCCTTCCACGCATGCCCATCTTCGGTTTGATTTAACAACTGGAATATGATGGGGGCGATTAGGACAAGAAGTAACTGGACGTGTTCTTCTGATTCTGCAACGTGCCGATTTGAATGAACTCGGCTTTGATACGATTTGGGATCAAGTTGTGTTTGAGGAGGCTGTGGCAGAGTTGAGGGTGCAGAGCGCACAGCAGAGCGCGCTGGCTGATAAAAGGCCGCCATTGTATGAGTGAGTATGATGCGAGTTGGAGGGAATCTGCCGTGTTGAAATTCCAGCAACTGAAATGCAGTCACGCATGTCGTTTAATTCAAGACAATAAAAAAGAGACTTCCACACGTTAAGAGATCATTGGGGAATGAGGCAAGCAAAACCATGCACCCCAAAAGCCAAGAAGAACATCACGGGTTTTAGAAGAAATAGAATAAAAAACGTCCCTTTTTTCTTTTGCAAAAAAAAGGACGGAAAAAGAAAATAAAAATAAACACATTCTCTCTCTCTGTCTCCCAAGCATCACTATAATTATTCCTCCTTCAACTTTCCCGCACTCTCACTACCTCGAGACCCCGCAATATATCTCCTCAAATCGCGCTTTGCAACTTTAACAGCCACAAGCGTCCACACCACATTCAGCGCCCCAAACAACACCTGTACAATCAACGCAGTCACTCCAAACATTCGATCCATATCCCACGCCAGAAAACTTTTCGGACACGTGCTGAATCCGTTCCACACAACCGCAACCATATCGACAAGCGTCATGAACGAGAACGCCTCAGTTCGACCCAACGTCCCAACAAGATAGAAACTATACGGCACGGCAGTGATTCGAAACAGAATAAAACTAAGCGTTCGCAAGAATTGAACCAACACCAGCGTTAAGGTTGCTGGTGCCTTTTTTGCCGCTCGCATTTTTCGTTTCGATGCGGATTTTTTGCTAGTTTCGGGAGTTGTGGTGGAATCGCTCAAAGTAGTGGATGGTGCGGGGGGTGTCGACAGGAGCGGTACCTTGTCGAGCGCGGTTTCGGAATTACTTGGAGTCATTGTAGGCGTTACGAGGGGTGTATCATCTTCGTCGCCCATTGCGGCTGTTATTGAGGCTCTTCGAGCAAGGATTTGTTGTGGACGGTTGAGATCGAGAGTTTCCGCGTACCAGACAAGGTTCACAAATAAGGCGGTGATTTCAGTTCCAAGCGCGAATGTGGATAGCACTGAAAGCTGCGCATGCATTGTTTTTTCATGATTTCAAAGCGAGGATTTGTCAGACAAAAGCCAAGAAAAAAAAAAAAAAGAGGGCAAACCTTTCGAATGTGCAAGTTCCCAATGGCGCCGTAAATCCCAACCAAGTGGTGCACCCACATGCTCCAATGATTGTCGCCTTGAAAGTACATGGTTACGCAGTCATAGATGGAGTACCCAATGTACGCTGGCAGAAACCAATCTGCATCCAGAAGCGAGCTAATGAAGCCTACATCTGACGGTGCTTTCGGGTACACGCTGAGGAGCGCAGACATTGGAGAAGCGCAGTTGGCGCCTGCATTTCACCAATAAACGAGTTTTAGTCATTTATCCACAATTTCTCCGAATCGGGCGCATGGGGATGGCGCGACACGAGGGCGGGTTGACATCCCAGCCATCCAGTGACTGCCCACATACTGGGAAGAAGAGAAAACAAAGACAGAAGGAAAACTCACCGTTGAACGCATCCGCAGTGAAGGCATTCCTGATAAATATGATGGTGAAGGCAGATGCCGATGCGTACACGGCATTGATGGATGAGCACACTTTCTCAGCGACCGAGATGCGCTCCGAGAAGGACAGTCTGAACTTGGTAGTGGCGGCACGGGCGTACAGCACGTCGACAATGACGTGGACGATACAGTAGAAGGCCATGAAGATGCAACTTCGGAATACGAGCTCCAACAGGGGTGGACTCGAATTCATAGCTGGTGGCAGTGGGGTGTGGGAGAGTTAACTTGGGTGGATTTGGCTGGGCTAGAGTTTGGGTTGGAGATGTCCCGCTTGTGCTTTTGCTTTTGCTTTTAACAACTTGTTCACGCCTTTATTTATTGGACTGGACGTAAATAAATCGTAAATACAAAATAAATATTCACAGAGAATTTTAAATCCAGTGAACCTGTACTGAAAAGTGTTCTGAAACTGACCTGACCGCATGTGGCATAACAGGCATTCCAACAACAAAGACCGGCGCGAAGAGTTTCATCCGTCGAATCCAGGTGTGCACGTTGCCAAGGCTGCGGCAGTAAGAGGGCAGTCAGAGAGAGCCCCTTCACCTGCCGCCTGGGGTCCTGCTGAACCCTCGCTCGCTCCCAGACCACTCCCCTCATTCAGCTACAACGATGCGAAGCCATCGAACCAGCCCTTGCATCAAAGTGTCCCGAACTTATGGCAGCAACACAATCTACCGAATCACTTGAATCAGCAGCACAACTATCCGACTTACAACCAGTTCAACCCACCAACCATTGCAACTCTGCCGAACGGTGCCCCGTACCCCATACCGCTATCTTTAGCAAGCATTCCTCCGCCGCCGTCGGGACAGCCTAGTCGAGCCTTCCACTCATACAGCACCCCTTCAACCACCCCCGAACAACACCATCCTCAAGGGCGCCATAGCTCCCTCGGACATTCCACGCCATACGCTTCGAATTCTCTGCCGTCGGCTGATCGTCCCACGATGCTCTCAGTGAGGCCTTACCCTCAGAGATTGTCTATGGTGTCCATGCGAGCACTCGCAGCTCACGAAGTGGTCCGAAGCCCGCCCGCCGAAATGTCGCCAGAGTCTTACCAGTCGCACTCGATGCCGCTGCCGTCATCATCGTTTGCGCATTCAGAAAATACCCATCAATCACATCCCGCCACTTTAAGTTCAACTGTTCAAAATCTCCCACATTATCAGGCCCAAAGCCTTCCACTCTTTTCTCCAATTCCACCTCGTTTTGATAGCATAGAGTCGAATCGGAGTGATAGTATCAGCAGCAACTCTCGTGCAAGTCTTCCTCCGCGAAGTTTCACCCCACAGCCTCCTTCTGGACCCCCGCCCAACTTTCCCCAAAACCATTACGGAAAGAACATGACCAATACGATGCAAATTCCGCACTATCCTCCTCCGCAGTCAATCTCCCGTGCTACAACACCGACCCCACCTGCATACCCGCCACCCAATCTCCAAGCGCGTTCATCCAGCGTCGCCGAACCAGCGTCAGGATCATCGTCCATTTCCAGTTACCTCCCTACAAACATGGATCTCTCCGGGAACCCGTACACATGGAACAGTGGGCAGGTGGCCGAATGGCTACGCACGCTTGGCGCCAAGCAAGAAACCTTGTCCGTGATCCTTTCCAGGCAGATTCGCATGGACCAGCTGCTTCGTGAATCTTCACCTGAAGTTTTGCAGCAACGATATTTGATTCATAAATTGGGACCGCGGTTGCTGATTCATGATCATTTGAGTAAAATCAAGCTTGCATATTCACCGCCGCCGACGACACCAGCTGCATCGAATTCATCGGCGCAGTCGTCCATGTTTCAGAACTTGCGGGATCCGTTTGCGTGGAGTCCGATGCAAGTTGGCGGGTGGTTGAAAACGCTTGGTGCCAAAGAAGATACCGCGCAAATCATTTTGGAAAAAGGGACAACAATGCAAGTACTTGTGCAAGCGAATTCAGATACACTGATGAACGTGTACAAGTTGAGCAAGTTGGGTCCGCGGCTTTTGATTCTGGATCAGTTGGAGAGGGTGAGGAGGGGGGAAAGTGTCGAGTTTGGCGGGGTTGGAGGGGCCAATGTTGCAGCAAGTGGCGATAGTAATGAGGCTATTGTAAGTAGTGATGGTGCGATGGGATCGCTGGTGAGTGGGGTTGGAGAATTGCAGATCACAGGTGGCGACGACGATATTCTACCACGCTATGAGACATTTATCCGCCGATAGTTTTGCGTTAGCGAGACTCCATAAGGCAGTTTTGGCAGAACTCGAATCAAAATATGTTTTTAGCACGGGTCACTTTCCTGAGCCTGCCAAATAAATTATCTTTCGAAACGGACAACTCGAGCACACATCCACGCACACGTGATGGGCGACAGCATCACAAATGACTTGTTTGGAGGGTATCCAATCGGTTTGAGCGACAAAGTATAAAATAAGCTGGCGGACAAGTGAAAATCAGTCCAAAAAAACACGTTTCAACGCCACCAGCCACACACAGCAACACAAGCGAATGATCGCAGACATACGCTTGCGGAGCAGCAACGCCCGCTTCTTTGCTATCGACACAGGCGGGCCCAACGATATGGTTGTCAAGGGCCAAGTGGACCTTGAGGGAGTTGAAGGAGGTGCGTGTTACAGTGCGTGCAAATGCCATCACCTCATCTGACTAATCCCCTTCCAATAGGTGTCGCTGCACTCGAGAATGTGCAGATTGCGGTGGGAATCAAGGGCGTAGCCATTGCAGGCGAGAACAGAACATCGCTCTTGGCCGCGAGTCAAATCCTGTTTGATTCGGCCACCGAAGGTCCACTGTCTCGCTCGAGTCTGTCGTTTGCCGTTCCACTCGCTACGGCAACTACCATTGCTGCAACCGGTCTTCCGCCCTCATTCCCCCTCACATCCACCAGCGTCACCCAATCGGAACAAGACTATGCTTGGGCACCGCTGTCAAGCGCGGACTCGGCGTCGCCACTCTCCGTGCGCTACACCATTAAAGCAATCGTGGTCTACCACATTGCTGGCGTCAAACACATGAAGGAAACTCAGGCCGAACTGTTTGTTCTTCCCCCCGCATCAATGCGCGCACTTGTACTGGCATCGCAGACACCGTTATCACTTGCGAATGGAGACGACGGAAACTTGAATACTGATCTCAACTACTTGCTCACAATTGCACGCCGGGCCGTTTTGCCTGGTGGCTTTTTTTTCGCCGAATTGGATTTGTTTGTGCCACTTGACAGCCCAATTAGGCTTTCAAAGTCAGTCTTGTCGCTTCGCTCCAAACTAACTGTTCGAAACGGTGAAGCAATTGGCGATACCAGCTCTGCTGCTGACTCACAAATCTGGGCCTCGGTCTCCGAAGTTATCCAAAGCTCATCTCCCGAACTGTCAAAGTCCATGAAACTTGCTGTGCCTGCCAATGTCTTTTGCAGCTTAGAAACGACAATGTTCTCGTACAGCTATACGTTGCGATTGGAGATTTTTGGGGACGCGTCTTCAATCCCTGTGGCTGTTGTCGATGTGCCGGTTGTCATCACACAACTGGGAGACTTGGTTGACGCGGGAGCATTTCCTCGCCTCGCTCGCAACACTTCAAACAACCAGGAAGCCGTTTCGAAGCATGATCTTGAACTGAATGTCGTGGGCATGTTTACGTGTCTTCGCAGCTTTAAACCCATTGAGAGCGATGAGATTGCTGTCAACGAAAACGAAACTATGCATATTTAGTAAGTTTAAACTAAGTCTGTTGAACATGTCTGATTCATGATCTCTTCCCCAGCCACGTATATCCAGATGGAATGGCGTTTGGAGAAAATCTGACGTCAAGGGCAAAAGGGCTGGTGCCAATCCACCACTTGGTTGAATCAGCATACTCTGGCGTTAAGCCTCCATCTGTTGCTCTCAGCCCCATCGTTCCAAGCGCCGCTTTTGCTTCCTTAAACGAATCGACACACAGTTTGCCGTCCCTTATGCAATCTCCAGTTTCTTCAAAGGCCGAGACCTTGTTTACTCCTTCCTTTTCGAGTCTTCCAGACATGTTACCAGTTGTCCCAGCACCAACAGGACCGCCTCCATCGTACCCTGCTTCTCCCGTTTCTCCAAAAAAGTCCTTCATCAATGATGTGAAGCCTCAATCCATTCCTATGCCGCCCGTTTTATCCCAAGGCCGAGCCCCATCAGTGACAAACAAGAAAGTCGGCTTCTTCTCGAAATTTAAAAAAAACGACTCCACAACAGTCTCGGTTTTACCCGTTCAAGCCATTGTTCTTAATCAGGTCGTCAGTGTAGAAACAGCGACGGCTCATTTAGGCTTGTTGAATCGCTTCTCTTTGCTCGAAGACAAGGATCAGATGGTGGACTGGATCTTTTTGTGTCGTGCCGAGCAGCGATATTTGATGTGGCTGGACCTATTGAGAGAAACGACTCCGACGCCTGAAAGCATGCCTTTACCGCCACTGGGTTAGTGACGCAACATGCCGTCTTTGTCGTGAAAACTAAACCCGTACCTTCTTTTTTTTTTTGCTCTGTTTATTATTTTGTCACAGACGTCGCGCTCATGTGGCATTCTCACATGTTGAACCCACTTCGCTATCTCGAAGACTGCTTTTTTGTGTTTGGAGCTGCCAGCGCATATTCGATCCCATTCGCCCGCATGCATGCAGTCCCAGGAATCGACTATCTACCCAAAGACGGCTCCATCGAAGTCTGGGAAGCATTCACCAGAGAACCCTTTACAATCTATATGACTGATTCATCTCCATTCCGTTTCGCCTGCATCTGGTGTAAAGGAGCCTTTGATGTGGACCCGCCGGAGTTTGTCTACTACCGTATGAAAGATACTGGCATTGTATGTCCACTGTGTCATGAAACGAGCACAGCAAGCAACGTGTCTGCAAAACGATTCATTAACGACTGTGAGCGGTTTAATACGACTGGACGCATCATGTTTGGATCGGCGTTGGATGAAAAGACCTCAGCTCTGAGTGTGGCGAAAGCGTCTCAAGATTTGAGTGTTGTAGTTCCAAGAGACGACAACTTTTATCTCCAAGGAGTACTGTCATCCACGTGTTCATGGGATCATGTGGAAAATTGGATGCGTGGGCAGTTTACACGGCTGCGGATGGAGAAAGCGCTTAAAAACTCTGTGCGGAGGAGTACGGTTCCGAAAATGTTTCGAGCGTACAAGGATATTCCTGTGCCGCTGAGTTTGGATCTTGTTTCAGCTGTGATTCGGCAGCGAGGGTTCACTGGGAAAATGGTTGGTGGGATTGTTGATTGGTGTGAACGTGACGCGCTTCCACGAGCTACGATTCGGTACCGCAACTTTTTGGCGCTCATGAAGAAGGAACCGGGAAAGTTTTTGGTTCCGACTTTGGGTAAGTTGCTTTTTTTTTTTTTTTGGATACTTGGACCGCTTGTTGAACTGTTCTTGTGATCAGATGTCGATTTGATGTGGCACACACATCAATGCTTCCCTCTCCAATACCAAGAATTTGGCCTGGCTGAGCTTGGTCGAGTCATCAATCACGACGACAGCGTCGAATCCGACACTCTAAACAAATCCTTCAACGTCACTTCGAAAGCATGGAAACGGCACTACAAGGAACAATACAGCGCCCACCAAGAAGAAGCAAAATGGTTCCGTCGCCCTGCTGCACTCGTGTACCCAGAATACACTCGCACTGCGCAAGAACGCGCTGTGACTGTGACTCGACCTACTACAAACATGCAAGGCGGTTGTGCCGTGCATGATCCTACTCCGCCGCCGATTGCGACGCGTAGGTCGGCGTACATGTATCCGATTGGAGCACCGCTTGGGACTTTTCAGACGATTCGTCCAGGGGGTGGTCAGAGGTCGACGGGGACTTATTTGGTGGGTGGGTGTTATGCGTGTGCGGCTGTTTGTGGGGGTTGGGGAATGTGTAAGTTTTTTTTTTTTTTTT
>QEAP01000164.1:25341-51103 GCA_006535975.1 Chytriomyces confervae
GCTAAAAAACACAAAAAAAAAAGAGGCCCGTCTCTCTGCAAAGTTTACATCTTTCTTGCTTCTTCATCCCACAGTTCCAACAGTTCCATTCAACACGTCTTTGCGTACTGATTCGAACCGATCCAAAAGCTGACGCAGCGCTGCAGTATATACTTCCTCACTGAATCCTTCAGCCTTCCATGCACTCGCGGGATCAAAGAAATCAGCCGCTGGGATCCCTGTAACTGCTTTTGTAGGAATCCGTAAATTAAAGAACGGCGTTACGCAACTTTCTTGCTCAATCGTCTTTAAAAGCTCGCCAGAGTGAATCTGCGTTTTCAGGCGACAAGGAAAAAAAAAAAGTTTGAGCTGATTTTTCCCAAAAAAAAAAAAAAAGCTTCAAGAAATAACTTACAGCATCTACGATCGATCGAGAATATTGCAATGGAATCCGCTTGCCAGTGCGCTCTCCTCCCGCGGGACCACCCATCCACCCCGTATTCACCAACCAACAGCGAACTCCCGGCCCCCCATCCGTTTTTCTCTCATCCAGCCGCTGCTTTAATAAGTCCGCATACAGCGACGGCGGGTGCACAAGAAACGGTGCTCCAAAACATGGACTGAATGTAGCAGTTGGCGCCCCGCGTAAATTCCCTTGCTCTGTTCCGGCGACTTTGGATGTGTATCCGGCAAGGAAATGGTACATGGCCTGATCAGGCGACAGGAGTGAGACTGGCGGTAAGACGCCGTACGCGTCACATGTGAGGAAGATGATGTTTTTGGGATGTTTCGCGACAGATGGAGACTTTGAGTTGGGAATAAAGTCAAGTGGATAACAGACTCTGAACAAAGGTTTTGCACATATTTCTTCAACGTTAGTGTTGTTGTCAGGATCAAGGATAGGCATTCCATCAATTACCTGGTATTTTCAGTGATTGCACGACTGGAGAAATCAACGGCGTGGGTAACCGGATCCATTTCCACATTTTCCTGAAAATTGAAATTAGGAACCAACGATACCAAGAGTTTGAATCATCAAATATATAAATACCAGAATTGCACCAAATCGGATGGCATTGTAAATTTCAGGCTCCTTCTCGGCAGACAAATCAATTGCCTTGGCATAGCATCCCTAGAGGTTAAATACATGAGCTTAGAAACGTCAAGTGTTTAACAACGAATCAGAAACACTTACGCCTTCAATGTTGAAAATTCCATCTTTGGACCAACAATGCTCATCATCGCCAATCAGTTTTCGATTTGCGTCTGCACTGAGGGTCGTTTTGCCGGTCCCAGATAACCCAAAAAACAGCGTCACGTCGTCCTCAGTGGATCCTTCATTTGCAGCCGCATGGAGGGACAGCACATTGCGCAGTGGCATCAGGTAGTGCATGATGGTGAAAACTCCCTTCTTCATTTCCCCGGCACTAATACGTGGAATGAATGACAAACGCGCCCAAGCAAAAACCAAGAAATTAAACGCACTATTCCGTTCCGAGAATCACGGCCGCTTTCCGCTCGAACGAAATAGCAATCAGCGTTGAAGATCCGTTCACGCCGGCCAAGCTTGTGTCCGCAGGACATTCGCCGGCATTCACGATTGTGAAGTCAGGATCCCCAAAAGTCGCCAGCTGGTCCGCGGTCGGGGTGATGAGCATGTTCTGCATAAACAGAGCATGGTACGCTCTGCTGCACTCGATGCGCACTTTCAAACGATAACGGGCATCGGCACCGGCATACGCATCAACGAAATCTGTTGGAAATTAAAAAAAATTGACATTCAAGCCAGCAAGTGCCACTTGTGGGAGAAAGTGGGGTCATACATTGCACGGGCTGCCGAGAGAGGAAGCTGCGCGCACGCGAGAGCGCAGACTCGAACGACGAGGGCGGGAGCGGCGTGTTCACGGGTCCCCACCACACGCGTTTCTGTGGCGAGGGTCAGAGCGAGTCAGTCACAAGTGCCGCAGAATGCCGTAGAAGGCCATGGAATGCAGCGGAATGAAGCAGCAAATGTTACCATGGAGGGCATCTCGGCAACAATGCGCTTGTCGGTGGGTGATCTGCCCGTCTTGGCGCCTGGTGCAACAACAAGAAATCATTGCATCAGCATATATACACGCACATACACACAGGCCTTAAGCGACAAAGGGGGGTGCTATCACAGCAGACACGCCCGTCGCAAGAAACAACACACCCGAGTACGCCACCAAAGCACCGCTCTGGGCAAGCGACGACCGCGCCGCCTCTCTGCGCAACGCGTTGATAGTACACTGCGCCGCCCCGGCATTCACGATGCGCTGCTGCTGCTGTTGCTGCTGCTGTCTCAGAGTGCCTGCGAGCTTCATCGTCGGATGGCGCAGCATCGCCCCCCGTTTTCAGTTCAATTTTATTGCCACTTTTGGTTTAATATATCCCAGTCATTTCATATTTTTATCAATACACAGTTTATGCCGTTTTATTGTTGTTCAAAACCAAGTGAGATATGGAGAGAGAGACAGGGCGAGAGAGAGAAAGGGGTGAAGATACGGAAGCCAGTTACCTAAAGAAAAGCAGATGCATAAGTACAAGGATCGAAGAAGGCAAAGCGAGGAGAGTGACGGGAGAAGAGAGCTCAGAAAGTTTTGAATAAGGTTTGTCTCCAGGTCAAGACACTTTGTGTCCTTGTCAGGATTAGCATGGTAATGAACATCATTGCAGGGGCGTGGGGAGATCGGGGTGGAAACTGATAATTACCTATTCACATTATCGACGCATATTGCCAAAGCTTGAAGAATAAGACCAACTCTGAGGGAGAGAAAGAAAGAGAATAAGTCAAGATGATTCGATGCAATGGACTCGGGGGCGTTGTGTGGAGGGCAGTAGGTCTCAGGGGTATAAGTCATTCATATGAATTCAGTAGTTCTGTAAGGATTCTACCCGCACGCGATCATCTCTGACCATACTGCAGCAAGGGAAAAGCGACTGTCGAAGAGGTTCGAAGAAACATACCGAGATGGCTCAACGCGAGTGGGCAAGTTCAATCGATTTGAAGTCGAAGATTCATAGATTGTTTATCTGGATAGAAGAGACATTCGTCAGATGGAAGTCGCAGGCAATGTGGAACAGGAAGGGAAGATGGCAGTGGGGGGTTGTTTCGAAAATCTCAGGGGTATAAGTCATTCATATGAATTCAGTAGTTCTGTAAGGATTCTACCCGCACGCGATCATCTCTGATAGTCGGCACACCGTGGAAGGAGATACAGGGAAGGACAGGGTGCTCACCATGATGGAGTTCGTTTTCTTCAGGTTTTACTGACGGAAAAAAAAGAAAAAGGCTTTATGCGCTCTTGAGAAAAAGTCCCCGAAAAGGCCGAGACTTGTCTTGTCCAGCACCACTGCCTTCTCGCTCAGGTGCTTGCAAACTACCCGGCAGTGTGGGCGTATTGAGCACGGGCGGCACTGAAGATATCAACCTTGCTACGGCACAATCTGTCAAGCAAAAGTGGGGTAACCGAGTGCAACGCTCACACAGTTGGCCCACTTTATCTTGCAAAAGATCCATTAAAGCACTGGCGACCATGCAGGGGAGACTGAAGATGGCAGTGACAAGCCACATTCCTCATCCAGAATTGCACTGTTGAGGTGGTAGCTGCCATCCACTGACCAGCTACCAGTAAGAAAAAGCTGCATCTGTTCTTACGCGCCCCAAAGGCGTCAGTAGGCGGTGGGAGCCAGCGTGGGTAAATCGAGATCAAAGTTTGACAGTGAAAGCGAGCAAACTGTCTTTTAAACTGAACGTGGATACACAGCCACAAGTGCCTGCTTGTGAAGAGAACTTGAATGGGATTTTGACTGCTTCACAAATATATTTACACCCCTCCCACTTTGGCTTTAATTTAGATAGACCAGGGGTGCAAGCCCGTCCCCACCCAACTCCGTCACCGCCAAACAGCACAAACACGAAAACATACCAAACATAACAACAGTCCCCGGTCACATCAACCATGCAGTCCTCTCCCATGCGCAGCGGCAACTCCGCACCCACTGTGGTCAAGAACCCGTCGGAGGAAACCCTGCTCGATCTTTCCTCCGACTCAGACGGCGGTGAGAGTTTACTGAATTCAGAGTTTGGTGGGAGGGACCGGAAGCGGATGAGGGTCTCGGGTCTGTGGTCTGTCAAGCGGCTGTTCCGTTTCGAGGGCATTGCCGAGAACCCGTACGCACTCGTCGTATTTTACTTCTTTCTGAACCTCGGGCTGACCATCTGTGAGTGATTGAACCTGACCTTACCGCCGTGGTCGGACTTTTAACCCACAAAGCAAAAAAAAAAACAGTCAACAAGGTCATCCTCAAGTTCTTCAACTTCAACTTTCCGTGGCTTCTCACGGCAATTCACTCTTTGGGGTCTTACCTCGGCTGCATCGTCATTATCAAAGTCGTTGGCGCAGTCACCCCCGAAGTTCCCCTCAACAACCGCAAGGACCAAATCATTGTCCTCCTGTTTTCAGCCCTCTACACAGTCAACATTGCCGTGTCCAATATCAGCTTGAATATGGTCAGCCTTGCATTTCATCAAATTGTTCGAAGCACAAATCCTGCAGTCACTATTGGCCTTGAGCGAATGTTTTTGGGCAAATGGAAAGACGGTGTTGGATATGACATTTTCTCCTCCCTCTCCATGGTAAGCACCCACCATGCTCCCAAAAAAAAAAGGACGCGTATGTAAAACCTCCCATCATCGATTTATAAAAAAAAAAAAAAAAAAAAAAAGGTCATCCTCGGTGTCGGCCTCGCAACCCTCGGCGACTACGAATTCACCGCATCCGGCTTCATTGCAACATTTTTTGGCGTCATTCTCAGCGCCATCAAGGGCATCGCCACCAACACACTCCTCGCAGGAAACGGCCTCAAATTTCATCCCATCGAACTCCTCTGGCGCATGAGCGGGCTTTCATGTATTCAATGCCTGTTTATTTCAATCTCTACCGGTGAAGTTGCCGCGTTTCGCGCGTTTCTTGGTAACAGGAATGCCACCGGTGGAAGCACCGTATATTCAAACCTGCATTGGTTGTACCTTGCTCTTGCAATGAATGGAGCCATGGCGTTTTTCTTGAACTACGTGTCGTTTAGTGCAAACAAGAAAGTGGGCGCTTTGAGTATCGCCGTTGCTGGAAATGTCAAGCAGGTGATGAGTTTGGGTCTTAGTGTCTGGATCTTTGGATACGTCTTGAGTCTTGTCAAGGGCATGGGTGAGTCTTGTTCTTCTTTCCTGTTGCCTTTCACAAGTTTTCTGACGCTGAATCCTTTTCAAGGTATTTTAATGACGCTTGTCGGCGGCGCGTGGTACAGCATGATTGGTGTCAACAAGAAAAAGGCTACCCCTTCGCTGGTGCAGCCATCCAGACATTGACAATGCTCTTAATCTGCTGCAACGAACACTTATCAATTTATTTATTGTCAAATACGCGCCTAAGCGTCTGTAATCTTATGTCCTCCTTCAATCCTCGTATTCTTGAATAAAAAAACCTCTTTTCCATTTGGTTTCACGAATAACCGTTTATTTTGGCATTCATGGCCAACGAAAGAAAATACTGCTACCAAGTCACAAGACTCCGCACACCCAGCCATAAGACTTGGCGATCCTTCCAAGAGAAAGAGAGAAGCGCTTGCGTTGGTTCTTATACCGCAGCAAGTCCCAAATAACAGAAATAAAAAAAATCAAAACTAAAGCACAAACGAAGAGGGAGAACCCCAAACGAATGTGCATTTAGTAGAGACGGATTGGCTTGCCCATGGAGGACTTGATGAAGAGGGACTTGACGTTTTGCCAGTTCTTCTTGAGCAGGGAGACCAAGAAGTTGACGGACATCATGATGTTCTGGACGAGCTCGTCCTCAGTCATCTTGACGTTACCAACGGCAACACCAATGCAAAGAACCTTCTTCAACTGGAACTTGATGGTGGCCTTGATTTCGTTGACCTTCTCACCGAGGTTGTCCTGCTGGGTGACTGGGGTTGGGAACTTTCCAGCCTTGGACAGACCGGGTCCGAGAAGACGGGGAATCTGCTTGATGAGAGCCTCGGAAGCCAAGAACTGGTCGTACTTCTTAGCAAGCTTCTTGATGGCCTTCTTGTTCTTGTTGAGCTTCTTCAAGTCTTCAACAGACATGGAGTCGAGGGAGATCTCCTTGGCGTGGTCAGCGTCACGGGCATCGGCAAGGATGCAGATCTTCATCTGTGGGCGGGGGATGTTTGGGAGACGGACAGTTCCGGAGAAACGCTTGTCTCTCTGGGGGTCGTAGTTCTTAAGACCAATCTGGAGTTCGATGGTCTCGGTGAACTTTCTTGGCTTCTCCTCGGTGGAGAAGGCAATGACTTGACGGACGGCCTCACGGACCTGGGATGGGGCAACCTTGCTGAGAGGGGAAGGTTTCAAGTTAGCATTTCGGCTTGAGTGTTTCGACAACAGGATGATGATCGCCCCATCACATCTCCGGATGCCATCCATTCCAGCCGGCAATGGTATTGATGTATTGTTCTCCAGGGTCGGGTGATGGATGCGGTGGAAGTGCTGGCTGGGATGGGTGTGGAGTGAGGGAACATGCTGCGTTGCTCACCTCATGCTTGGGACTTGCTGTTTTGCAGGATGAAAAAAATCGTTGGAGCCTGAACCACCAACTTTATTCAACCCCAAAAGACGCAATAAAATCATTTGTTTCTTCCACAACGCTACAGCTTGGCCAGACTCTTGATTGTCTTCATGACAAACGGTCGCTGCACAGCTGGCGCGTTTCCGGCCTCGTAAATGTCGTCAGGAACGAAAAAGTCGGGCGCAAGCTCCTCATCTGGACAGTTCTTGTTGATTTTGTAGATGGTAAAATCTTTCACGCCGACCTGTCTCAACAGCGCTTCGTCAATTACAAACTGGCCTCTGAATTATACAAAGAGTACATGCTTTCAGAATGGCTGAAACAGGCGAGAATAAAAAAAGACGCTCACGTGTAATTGCGCGCATCCTGACAGAGCATAAGAGCTGCCGCATCCGCCATGATATCAGCATTACGGTACTTGAGCTCCTCAGGAGGATCTTCGGGGTTTGCGATAATCACAGTCATGGCACTCGTATCAATCGCCGTCAATGGCCAAAGAGAATTCACAGCAATCCCATACTGCCTAAACTCTTCAGCAAGACCCAGCGTACACATGCTCATGCTGTATTTCGCAATGCTATAAGCCGTGTGATTTTCAAACCACATTGGTCTCATGTCCAATGGCGGGCTGAGGGTGAGTACGTGTGGGTTGCGACCCTTTTTGGCGCTTTCGCGGAGGTGGGGGAGACAGGCAAGGGTGCAGAGGTACGTGCCACGGCCGTTGATTTGGTTCATCAGGTCGTATTTCTTCATGCCTGTTTCGGTCATGGGGGTCAGGGAGATGGCGCTCGCGTTGTTGATGAGAATATCGATGCCGCCGAATCTGGAAAGGAATGTGAAGAAGAGCTGCGGTGAGAAGCATTTCGAAATGGAGACAGCGGAGGTGATGATCCCAGCAATTGACAGAACGAGATGATGTGTGCCCGTTCGAGAAGCGTTCCCTCAAAAGTGAAAGTGCCACCAAGCACATAAATTTTTTTGGGTTCGCCAGAACAGTCGTCACAACCACACCACCGCAGCAGCATCATTCACAGCAACAAGACTCACGCAGCGACGGCCTTTGAAACAGCCGCATTCACTTGATCCTCAAAACGGATGTCGCACAGAACGGGAAGCGCGCGTCCACCGGCATCCTCAATCTGCTTGGCAGCCGTGAATATGGTTCCAGGCAGCTGCAAAAGTACATTCACCAAACACTATCAGCCCGCTTCAAATATAAAAAGAAAAAGAAGACAAGAGAGATACCTTTGGATGCGGATCGGCGGTCTTTGCAGCAATACAGACGTTGGCTCCGAGACTGGCGAGCTTGACGCCAATAGCGAGTCCGATACCTCTCGACCCACCTGCGCATTCGATTCAGCTGCTCTGCTAGCGTGTGTTGGCACTGCACGTGGAGCTCTTACCGCTGATGAAGACGTTTTTACCCCGAAATTCGAACTGGCTCATTTTTTTGCAAACTTTTTTTTGGTTCTGTTTCAATAAACGCGGAATAGGCGCCAATCAGTGCCACAACGCGTTGCTGGGTGGGGATGAGCACATGTCTCACGCGATTCTAACAAATAACATTCTGGAAGCAGCAGCTAGCAGCAGCAACAAGACCGCCAAGAAGCTGCGACACCATTGAGATGCTGCATAAGAGTCGGTATCCCAAGTTTGCATGGTTTCTGAATTCCTTGAAGTGCAATGGTTATCCTCCACTTCATGGCATGCTTAACCAACACTTAAGTTGCTCATTGGACCAAAGAACAACAAAAAAACCGTAAAAATGTCTGAGGACTTTATCATCGCAAGCACGCCAGAGCTCCCCACGCTCAGCATATTCCCATACGCAGCAACAGCAGCTCCAGAAATCGACTCTTCAGAAACACTGGCATCATCGAAACACCTTGACGCGAGATCACAGCACCGCTCAAAGTCACCTGGGTCGCGTTCAAAAACCTCACTTCAGAGCAACGCAGATTTACGAATTGCATCCGCGAGACATTTGGAAAACCATGTGAACGGGCATTGGGAAGATATTTTCAAAGTTTCGCTTTCTATACTGCCCGTGTTGGCATGGCCGATATTCGCAGTTGTTGTTTGGGCCGGGGCAGTCAGCGCGTTTTCGATTTTGGAGCTGAATCCGTGGAGGGGGCTTCCTTCAAACTCGGCGTACGTGATGATTGTCACGATTGTGCTGAACTTGCTGCTTGCGTTCAGAACCAGTGTAGCTTAGTTTAGTATCCCCACATTTTGTTTTTTGATTTTCCCACGATAGACTTTCACTGAAACAAAAAAACAGTGACCGGTACGCAGAGGGTCGAAAACTATGGTCGCGGCTTTACTTCCACATCTTCAATCTCGCGCGGTACGTGACAGTATATGACAATGCAACCACCGCCGCTGAGATCGAAGCAAAGCACGACGCCCTCCACCTTCTCTCGAAACTCGCATCGGCGGTCATGGACCATCTCCGGGCCGAGCCGCTCGAGCAAATGAACGAGAAACCCAACTCGAGCGTGCCAGACGTGACAGAGAGCGAAGACAACGTTTCCAAAAGCAATGAATATAGACTTGCCGACACTTCCACAAACACACCCGGCGCATTTTTGTCTTCATCCGAAATCTTGCAAGAAGTCCAAAAGTACATATTATCGCGCCCGTACTCACGAGACGCAACTCCGTACCCGTTTTATTCGTGGATCTCTGGGATCCAGGACCAAATCTCGCAGCTGGACCGCATCAAGACAACGCCATCGCCGCTGGCATACACAATCCACTTGTACCAAGCAACGCTGTTTTATCTGGGCGGGATCCCGTTCGTGACAGTTCAGAATTGTGGCGCCTGGCTCACGATCGTCATTAGTGCAATTGTGGCGTTTGTATTTCTGGGGATGCTGGCAATTGCGGATGAGATTGAGCAGCCTTTTGGAGACGATGTTCGCGATCTGCCGCTGGAAAGGTACTGCGCCGAAATTGAGGCGGCCGTTGAGTTTGCGATTGAGCGGGATCGAAACAAGACGGCAAAGGGAGAGGCGCTGTGGGGGCAGCCGTGCGGTTTGATTCCGAGAAAGGCGGACGAGGAGTGAGCTGTCTTTTCAGGGATTCCGGCGGAATAAAGATACCAACCAAACCTGTTTTTTATGCCCAAGACATCTACGCCCAGCTTTTATGTGTCTTTTTGTATCCATCAGACAGATGCCGTCCTTGAGAGAGGTAAAGTTTGGCAACTGAGATATTGTGCGTCCCAGCCATTAAATTTCCCAGCCTCAGTCCCCCGCGTCGTCACCCAACCACATCACGCAGCAGCCACCCACAGCCGATACCAATAAGATCTTTGCATATTTCTGCACCTCAACTCAGGCGAATCTGCTCAAGAAGACGCAAGATTGTTCATCCATCACAGCTCACAGCCCTGAACATCAAAGTTTTTGTTGGTGATGCACTGTGCGCAGAAAGTCCGATCAGTGAGGGCTGGGCAATTTAATGGCGGGGATATTTCTCCCATTTGGGCGCTGGAGGCACAAAATAAATTGGGTTTCATTTAGCGTTTTAGTGTCCGTTGTTTGCAAGTTGCGGTGCAAACATCCGAGCGAGGTCCTCTGACGCGGAAGAGCGCAGAACAACGACCACACACACGCAAACTCATCACCACCGCCTCCCAGAACTCCCCTCCCACTCCCGGGCACAAGCAAATTCGTGGGGAACGTGCCAATTATAAAAAATTCCGATCACTGTCCGCAGTGGCCAAAAACTGTAATCTGATTACACGCATTACACGCCACTACCAAATGCCCAGCATCATCCCCAGAGCCCACCTGTTTGGCAACCCAGAGCGCACGAACGCGAGAGTCAACTCCACCGCATCGAGAGTCGGGTTCCTGGCCCCGCACAACAACCTCCTCAATGTGTTCGTCGTCAGCTGCGACCAAGTGTCCGTTGACATCCAGAACGCGAAGTGTGTTACCAACGACACTGCTCGCGGCATCCGCACCTATGGGTGGACAGCCAACCCTGACGTGCTCTTCTTTATGCAGGACAAGGGCGGCGATGAAGGTATTTCAACTCCAATTTGATAGCAACACGTACTTAACATCCCTATATACATCCGACCCTCAGACTGGAAGGTGTACACCGTCAACGTAGAGACTGGCGCAGAAGTCTGCTTAACGCCAGCCGCCAAATCCAGCAACGCCGTTGTGGGGGTCTCGCACGAGTATCCGGACCACCTCCTGATTAGCAGCAATCAGCGTGATCCGGTAGCCATGGACCTTTATCTGGTGAACATCTTCACTGGCGAAAGTTCCTTGGTCCTTGAAAACGACAGCAAGTGCCTCGCATTCACGGTCGACCACAAATTCTCGTCTGCCACTGGCACCAAAGCAAACCCAGACTCATCGGTCGATTTCCACCTTCTCAAATTCGCCTTTGCCGCAAACTTGAACAAAGTTGCAGTCAAAACACGCACAGAGAAAGTCACTTCATCCTCCCTCGCAGACGGCGTCTCCACCACCACAATCAAAACCGTCACCGAAAAGACCCTTTCCAAGGCCCCCCTAGACGTGACCAAATCCTCTGAAGGAACCCATGTTCTCCACATGGACGCCGAAGATGCGGGGTGGGGAGACTGCGATCCATACGGCTTCAGCGACGATCTGAGCTGCATCTACATGGCTAGCTTCAAGGGCCGCAACACGTCCGCCTTTGTTTCTTTCAACATGGAAACCAAGGAAACTACGGTCATCGGCAGTGACGAGCGCAGCGACATTTCGGGCTGCCTCATTGATCCAGTCACGCACAAGCCGTTGGCATACCAGATCAACTATGAAAAGAAAAAGTACATCGCCATTGACAGCAATGATGTCAGCTTGCAGCGCGACTTTGCGGTGCTGGATGCAGAGGCCGGCGAAGGCGGTGAATGGATTGTCGAGAGCGAGAGTCGTGATGGACGCGTCTGGATTGTATTACTCAACAAGGCTGACAAGCCGTCCGTGTACTACTCTTACAATCGTGAGACCAAGGCTGCCTCGTACCTGTTCAACACGAGACCTGTGCTTGAACAGTACGCAATGTCCAGCCTGCGAGCTGTCGAAATCACAACCCGCGACGGTTTGACCATGCTAGCCTACCTGACGGTCCCGCAAGACAAAGAAGGAGAAGGTTACTGCAAGGAACCAGTCCCACTGATTCTACACGTGCACGGCGGACCTTATGGACGTGATACGTTTGGATTCAACCGGTACCACCAGCTTTTAGCCAACCGAGGCTACGCAGTACTTTCTCCCCAGTTCCGCGGCTCAACAGGTTTCGGAAAAGACTTTTTAAATGTAGCCACGGGCGAGTGGGGCGGCAAAATGCACGACGACGTCATCGACGCTGGAAACTGGGCCGTCGAACAAGGTATTGCCATCAAAGACAAGATTGCCATTCACGGCGGGTCTTACGGCGGGTTCGCTTCCCTCGTGGGTGTGACCTTCACTCCCGAGTACTTTGCTTGCTCCGTGAGCATCGTTGGCATATCCAACATCGCAACATTTTTGGACTCCATCCCAGCATACTGGGGACCCTTCCGTTCCATGCTCACGACCCGTATCGGCGCAGACACGGACACTGAAGAAGGTCGCGCATTCCTCCTCTCTCGTTCACCCATCTCAAGAGTCGACAGCATCTGCAGGCCACTTCTGATTGGTCAAGGCGCCAACGACCCACGCGTCAAACAAGCCGAGTCGGACCAGATCTTTAACACCATGGTTGAAAAGAACATTCCTGTGACATATGTGCTGTACCCGGATGAAGGGCACGGCTTTGTGAGACCTCCAAACAACATTTCATTTGTGGCTGTGACGGAGGCGTTCTTGGCGAAGCATTTGGGCGGTGTGAGTGAGGAAGTGGGAACCGCGTTTGAAGGGGCTTCGCTTGAGTTTAAGGGCGGGCGCGCTGAGATTGGACTTTAGAAGTGCTTATTTCGTTTTGTTCAGTTCAAGAGGTATTCGTTCAATAAGACAGTATGGCTTTACTCAGACCGTCAGTTGTCACACAGAATACTCGTGGTAATGCCCCCCAACTTTCCAAACCTCACTTTTCCCATCCTCCGTCATCACATGAACGGTGGAGTACAAATTTACAGTAGGATCGCAATGCCCCGGAACTAGCCACAACTGCTTTCCCACCTCAAATTCAACGGGAAGATCACCCACATTGCCTGTCGACAAGATGCCATGCTCATCTCCTCCAGAAGTATATTGTACAGTTTCAGCATGTCCAACAACAGCAGGAGGACCGCTGTCCATGGTGACTGCTTTGTGGCCTGCGTCAATAACAGCCCACGAACGGGTGGAGTCGATGGAAATGATGGTGGCCAGAACAAAAAGGCTTGATTCAAACGGGGTATCAGGGTTCTTGCCATAGTCGACATCCATAAATAGGTAGGAGCCCGGCTGCACTTCAGTGAAAACACCACTTCCAGCCTCCACAGTCTATTTTTTGTTTTTTAGTTTTTTTTTTTTTTTTTGAAAGGAAAGGTGTTAGGAACGAATGGGGAAATAAAAACCCTCATAATAGCAATAGTAGAATACTCACAAAAGTGCCCGTTCCACCGCCCGTTACAATGTTACATTCAATCCCTGCATCAAGCAACTTTTGCTTGCTCAGCTTTGCCACAGCAACAGCACTGGCCATTACAGCATCGCGCCTAGCATCCCGGTCTCGAATGTGCTGCAGTTTTCCCTGGTAGCACTGAATTCCGTCAAAGGAGAGCCCGGCTTCAGAGATTGCTTGAGCAAGCGCCACAACTTGGTCTGGATGGCATCCGCACCGATGATGACCCACATCCACTTCAATAAGGACACCCACATTCACAGCCGCTGCACCAGCTTCCTGAAAAAGCCATGAATGGCTGAGTATTACATTGCGTAACAGACAAACATTAAACCAGCCCAAACCTTCAATAACCGAATCAAACCAACAGAGTCAACACAGATGCGCAGTTTCGCTTGACTAAACTCGGCCGCAATCTTGACAAACCGTTTCACAGCAGCCAGCGTCGCAAGCTCATTCGACAACAGAATATCCTTCACTCCCGCACTCGCTGCCACATACACTTCGTCCACCGTTGCAGCGCAGACACCCAATGCACCGTCTGCGACTTGCAGCAACGCAAGAGGACCTGTTGTGTGCCAAACGAACCCCGCTATTTGTTCAGAACCAGGACGGGTGCCAAGAATGTTGGCTCGTTACCACACTTGTGAGCCTTCATGTGCGGTCGGAGAGACACGGATGGGAACTTGGACATTGCTTGCGTCATTCTTTGGCGGTTGCGTGCCATGGCCTCGGCGCGGATGAGGAGGGCCGGCGTGACGAGTTCCTGGTGCTGGGTGAACGAATAAAAGTCAGGTACGCATTCATGGCACGTTAACAAGGAGAGATGTTTCATGATAAGAAAGGTGGAGGCGCGGCACGCTCAGATCTCTGTTCAAATAGCGAGTCACTCTGCGAACCACAAATGCGGTGCGTCGTTGCAATACAATCAATGTGAAGGTAAGTCATCCCTGCTGTGCCGTCCAGCCCCGTCCTCCCTGCTGTCCAGGTCCCGCGTAGTTTGTGCATGTGCTGCTCACCTGGATCGCTTTCATGGTTTTGTGCAACTGTTGGGTGATAATTGACCTTCCCGGCGGACCATTCCGAGGGATTATTAACCGGGCAACACTCACGCCCATCTGCATTTAAATGTTATTCATCCCTTTTATTTCAACAGTTATAGTTGTTAGTTTTCAGTCCAGTTAGATATGAACAGCAATGCAGATATTATCCTCTTCTTTCACTTGAGTCGCTTGTCGTACTCTACAGGCAAATGCTCCCACGGAAACGGCCATCCCGTCTGGAAAACTCCAACAACAGTGGCGCGACCCGTGATAACCCGCCCAAATGCAGCGGGGACCCTCACAGCAAAAAACCACATGGTATTCTTCACAATGCATTCCAAGTCCCGCCCAGCACCAACAGTATATCCCGGTGTGTCGTAATGCAGAATCACTGGGACTCCGACGTGCTTGTAATCAGACGCTCGACGAAGTTTCCATTTAATGTTTGATTCCGACTCATTAGACCGCGACGATTGGCTGCTGCCCAGGGGAAATGACGGCACAATGTCGTTGGCATTGACGACGCGGTACAGGACGACTGTCAATGTTTCTCCGGGTAAATACTACTGTCAGATTCGGGCTGTGAAAGTCCACACTTACTTTGATTCGCAGTGCATGCTTTTGCGACTGCAGAAGCAAATTCAGAGTCCCCGCATTTTGGAGAACCAAACGTATAGCATCCTTTAATGAGCTGGTTGAGAAAAAAAGAGAAGAATTAGGTTGACCGCAGGATTCAAAGGATGAAAAGAAATGAAAAATACATGATGCGTAACAAGCGGACTCTTGGCATGAACCAAATGCGCCAAAACAAGCGATGCGAGGCACGCGCCTGTCGAATGACCAGTAAACCAAATAAACGGCTCCTTAAACTCGCTCTTGTTTGAACTTGTTGTGACCGTTGTCGCACTTTCAGAGTGTCCATTCACCACAGCACTGCTTTCATGCGAGCCTCCATTTTCGTGCGTCTTACGACCCCGATTCTCAAACTTTGGAAACACTTGCGTGTCGAGTGCTTTTAAAATAGCAAGCACAGACAGGCCTGGCGCGATGGCGGTCTTTTGTTGACGCGCTTGAGCAGATTCGCTCACAATTCGAACCATTCCTTCCACCTCTTTTTCTTCAGTTTTGGCGTCAGGAAAATGGAGCATGTTCAAGTAGGCCTGGTAAAGATGTTTAGCTTCAGTCAAAGCAGAAATAAACAAGAACAGTGGGAGTCACCTCGTGCACAGCGCCTGGCAAGACATCCCCTTCGGCCTTCGCCTTCTGAATCATGGCTCCCGCCAAAAACTCGGACAAATCGAACGGACTCGACCCGCAAAATGCAAGAATAATAAAATTATTTTCAACTGAATAAAAAATATTGACAGTCGTTCCGTCTCCAGCAACAGTTTCAACTTCGAGTCCGTATAGACTAGAAAAATGGGCTGGGTAAAGAAATACGTTCAACAAAAACTTGCGAACAATGAAAAACGAAATCGCGAGCGGCTGATAAGATGAAAAAGTACAACCCCCTTCAAACACTCACCAATCACTTCCGAACTTTCATACGACAACGCAGCCAGGTGAATAAACAGTTTCGCCATCCACACATTAAAAGGCGGCCGCGATTTCTTCTCGACCGAGTTTGGAACGCGACACAGGCCTTCGTGAATGGCATGATCCGCAAACACCGGATCTAATCGCATCTTTTCGGCAAACGCAGAGAAAAACAGCGGCGAAGAGGCGGTGATGGAGTTTGGATGGACATTCATCTTTTCTGAAGGAAGCGAAGAAGCAACAACGGACGAGACGGGTTTCGAAGGCGTGACGGGGATCTTGAAGGTTGTTGTGAGGCTTTAGAAAGGCGGAGTGAGGGGGTTAGTGTGACAGTAAGGACTATGCGTGAGCATCTCAACTATGGAAACACTGCATTCGAGATGGGACCCAGGAGTAAATATCCAACCGCACCCACGAGCAAGGCGCAGCCGAGAGCAATGCCGTTAATAACAACGACAAAGATGCTATAAAGTAAATAAGAGAAGCGGTAAGTGAAAGAAGAAGAATGAGTTTTGAACCCCACACAAGGAGCTTCAAGCCGCCCAGTTCCCTCTCACACGCACCTGTCGATCCAGCGAACGACATGGGCACTCAGCAATTGCGACCATCGCGGCCAGTCGGTGAGATCGTGCGAAACAGCCTCTGCCGCGACTTCGTCGAATTGCTCGTGTGCTTTGGTTTCGTCCAAAGCGTCACTTTTATGCGCCATTTTATTGATATTTTTGGTAAAAATGAGACAACCAAGGAACAACAACTTCAGATGAACTTGTGGACGATATTCAGAAACAGGTACACCAGACATCCCAGAAAACGGACGGACGCAAGACCCAGATTCGCGTAGAAAATGAACTGTGCAGGCACGCGATGTTTAGCAAGCAAAAGGCACTGAAACAACCACAAGACTCCACATACCTTCAAGTACGGGTTGGTCCCGCTATTTGAAGAGATAGACCCGCTTGAATTCACATTCAACGCGGCAAAAAGGTACTTTTGAATCCAGTCGGTCGTCAAAACACCCACAAGTAGGCCATTTGTACCCAACCAAGCCAGGATAATGTTGGTACGGAATTTTTTAAAGTAGTCCTGCGTATGCCGCCGTCGTTAGATACTTCTTTTTTGAAAGTTGGGGATAGAGACAGGGGGGAACAAACCTCCTGCTTCGTTTTGGCATCCCGCTTTCTCACTTCCACAGGCCGTTCTTGCTTCAACTCCATAATGTACTTTCCGTAAGCCGCGTTGGCGTCATTTTGGTCCGTCAGTTCAACCTCCACCACTTCCTTCCCGTCCTTTTGGACTACTTTTGCGAGGCCCAAATCAGCGCTGGTCGTGTTGTCGCCCTTGGTTCCCCAGGACACGTCGTGAAGATTGCAAACTGTCGTTTTTTTCAGTCAGCAAGATTCAAAGAATTTAAGACAGGGAATTGGGCATCTCAAAGAGAGAGAATAGGGATGTAAAAGACAGCCAACAACAAGATCCTCACAGGCATATACGTTCAGAATGTTGACATACGAAGGCAGCAAAAGAAGATACTGCAGAAACGACGTGAACATGTGCCACGGCTCCATGTAAAGAATACTGGACACAAGGTACATTCCGTACGTGGCACCGAGGGAACAGACAGTGTCTCTGAACATGGGAAAGTACTGCAGCAGGATAAGAACAATATTCTTGTTTCGGAACTCGGGATGGTTGCTGAGGAATTCTGGGTCCGTGATTTGCTCGAGTGTTTGCTGGACAATCGCGTAGACTTGGAAGATGCCGAGGTACAGCATCACACCCATAATCACGGCAAAGATGACCATGCAGAGAGTGTACATGATCTGCATTTCGTTGTTTGTTTTATTGTTGCAGTTGTTGTTAGTCGTAGCTACAAGACTGGTAGTTACTGCCAGTGTAATGGCTATCATACCTTGGATCCTTGCGGACGGTTTCCGAGAGAGCAAATGAAAATAATAACCATCGCAATAACGTATCCCTGGAATTGGGGCAATATAGTTAGACGCAAGCCGAGCAAGCAGAAATCACTCACGTTTCTCAGCACTGTCGAGTAGATGAGGTACTGGTTCATGACCTCTCCGTACGACTGATTCGGGCTCGATCCAAGCGCGCTGAATGTCTTCCCGTTCAGAGTGACAGTCATGGGCGTGGCCATCAAGAAATAAAACGTGAGGTAAAAGTTTCCCTAATTCCAAAGAAAAATAAAACAACGTCAAAACAAAATCAAATAGTCACAGGAACACGCTTACAATGCCGGTCCAGTTGAAAATCAAACTGATTGCATTGTACAGAAACTCGACGCAAAACAGAAACTTTTGCACAAAGTTGTGTCCGCTTCGGAAGATGAGGTACCAGTGAGACAGCGCATGGATCGTGGCAAAGAAGGAGCCGTTCAGCCACCGACGCCGCTGTGAGATAAACTCGGGCACTGTGTCTGGGACATCTGTTTCGGCGCGAGCAGCTTTGATGTATCGAAGGACCCAGGCTTCATTTGCTTTCGTCACAAGCTCAAAGCACAGGATTCTGTCTTCGGCCTAAGAGCGGGGTGGGTTGGTATACCACTAACTGAAAGATGTATCAAAAAACACCTACCAAGTACATGTTTGCAGCAAAAATGTTTTCTCCGCCATGCATGGTTTCTCCTTTAAAGTACTGCTGGAGAGGGGTACCTTGCAGTGCTGCGTATCTGTATGCAGAGAATGCTCCAGGAAGGACGGATATATACCCAAACGAAGACTCTAGGGGTTTATCCAAAATGTTGGACATTTTGTACTCAAAGTTTTGCGATGCTACCAACGGATTGACCAACTTGAAACAACCAGCGCCCACTTCTGCGTAAATTTCACCGCAAGCACCGCCGACATTCTTGTTGATATCAAATGCCTTCCATAGATGGTAGAGCGAAGTATCGCTGGGTTTAGTTCCGACGTCAATGAGAATACACACGTTCGGTTTCAGAAGCGGTCCAAACGCGTTGAAGAACCAACGATGGGAGTTGATTTTTTTGGCGTTTTTTTCCTTGAGGCAGAACAGAATCTGGCAGGGAACAATGCTGGTGTCGTTGTTGGGAAGGGTTAGTTGTGAATTAAACCAGCACAAAAATCATTTCAACTTCACGTACCCTTGCTTGGGCCCGCTGATTTCCATGGAGTCGCCGTCGACTGCGATTTGTGTGGTATACTCAAACAAGTGTGCTGTCACGTCCTTCCCAGCAACGCTGTTCTTCATGATCCCATCCTGCACAACTCCCATTAGACCGAGAATGCTCATCACTCGCGGATTGATTTTCGTACGTCCGTCGGAAACAATGCAGATGACGGCTTTTTGCCAGCCCATTTCGCCCCACATTTTGGAACGCTTGCGAGTGCAAAGGTAGGCAATGTTTTTCATTAACGCCATCATTGTCTTGCAAAAGAGGTCGTCTCCTTCGTTGTACCTACAAACGGCAGCCAAAGAGGGTCAGCGTGCCGGCAGTTGTTGAAAGAAGTAAACAAGAAGTTACATTGTAACGACAATAAAAAGCTCAGTGTGTCTCCCCGACTGCTGCTGTCTCAGCATGTATCCGTTGTTTGAAAAGTCATCAGCAGGGCACGTCACAGCAGTGTATCTTGTATGTGTGAATTCCTTGTCATTCGCAAACGTGCCAAGCTTTAGCAGCGAATTCGGAACGGGCAGTTCAACGATAAGGTGGCCCTTGTCAAGCTCCACATTCCGACGCACGGTTCGCAACACTGTCCCAGTACTTGCACCGGGTGTACCAAAGCCGCCTTGTTGGAACGTGGGCGGGGCTAATGCTTGAAACTGGGGTCCGGGGGCAATTGCCGGATGTGAAAACATGGGTGGCATCGGGCCGGAAGGAGGAGGCATTGGGGCACCGCCGACTGGACCATTAAAGTAAAAACCTGGAGGTGGTGCCATAAGTTGCGGGGGGCCCATCATGTGTGCTGGAGGCCCCATTTGTGGTTGTTGGTTATGCATGGCTTGGCCCACAGGGTAATGGTAGTATCCTGCAGGATCAATCACAACGCCTGAATTGTGCTGAATTTCCGCGTTTCTTGCGCTTGACGCGTCAGCGTAACTGCCGTTCTCTGTTACTCGTCTGCTGTCTTGGTAAATGCCTTGAGTTGAAGCTTTACGCGTGGAATCGAAGGCATCGCTGTCTTCCTTGTCCGCCATTGCTGTTGTTTTCTTCTGAATATTCTTTGAAAGAGAAGCTTTTTTTCTTCGCGTTTTGTAGTTCTGGAAGACACACGAATTTACTTCTTTTTTTGCCGGAAGGGCAGAACTTCTGCGATTCAACCATGCAAAATATAACTGACAACCAGCAACGCTCGATAGTGTGTTATATTACTCAAAGAGTGGCCAGTTTTTAAAATTAAAGACGACCAGAATTTTTAGGCACTTGCCAAGGCAGCGACACCACTGCCAGCCTAACCTCCAATGCGGTGAAGTGCAATTGAGTTCATGAGAGCAGGTTTGTAAGAGCTGTATGAGACTGATTATGATTGGAGCAGAAATACCCTCAAACGCGTGTCGAAAGAAAGCGGTTGTCGAAAGGAACATGTCTGACATTGCGAACTGGGTCGTGTTTCGGTAATCGCCGGAAAAAACAGCACGCCTGGTACGGGTGGGGCCCTGTTACCATAAATTGGAGACCACCTGCATTATGGCGTACCTGGATTCATCTCCAAACTCATCAATCATGGCTGGATCCATGGACAATCCAGAGTAATTGGCTGTCAAGATGATGATCGGTTTGCCCAGCACTTTTTATATTTTCGAAAAGCAGTGCGATGAACTACTTTGGCTTTAAAACTTCCGCTTGGACAAGTCTTCGGCACTTACTCCAGATTTTATCAGCTGCAAATCGCGGCCAAAGCAAAGAAACGAAAAGTAAATCGAGCCCAAATTCGCCCCCCGCCATTTTCATAATCTTTTCGTGAATACCATCTACTCGGCTATCAGATCCAGTCGGCGAATCTTCCGATTTGATCAGCCCTTTCAGAAATCGGCAGTTGCTTTCATCTTCCGGAACTTTGGGGCGATTACACGCTATCCACACATGATCAGGTCCCACTAGACCTGCTTGCTCCATTGGGTTAATGACTGAGGTCATGAGCTGTCGCGTATTGGAGAGAAATTGGATGCTCACATTGCGATTTTCAATAAATCATACTTTGAACAGGCTATTGTCTCCTCTTCAGATTGCCAACATCGCAAACTTGGTCGCATCCCGGCAAGTACTTCGAATACTGGCCTCGATTGCTGAGCATTAGGAGCTACATGTTCTTTGCTCGTAGCCACACCTCCACTTGAGATGCGGTGGAGCTGTGGTGCCGCATACGATCGTGGGCAATGCCCCAGTCTGGCAATACGCCCCTCGAGGTCCGAGGACGCCTCTATCAATCGATTCTCTTTGTCTCCAGCATCCTTAATCGCCTGCCAATTCCATGCACATGCTGAATTTCAAACATTTTACGGGCAGATTCATGACTTAAACCCGGTGAGCTTCAGTCACTTGTTAATCGGCTTTTGTTTAATGCTGCTGCCAAAACCATTCGCACATCTCATGAGCTATCCAGGATTTCCCTTTTATTCTTTCAAACAGGGTCAGGGTGTAAACTGAACAGTTTCAATTCTTGCGTCGCGTATGTTTCCCTTTATCGGCGCTTCGTTTTTGCGAGCATGTTTGCAGCGTGGTTCCGTCCAATACAACGATTTCGACAACAACCTTTGCAGCTATGCATCGTTCTTGAAGCCTTTCTTTTCACCTCAATCGCGCATATTTCCATCTGGTGGGTGGAGGAGAGAACTGCAAATATCCAACCAAGCGCAGAAGGCGGCTATTTGTCAAATATTTCCTGGCTTGAGAGGGATCGCAACCTTGAATCTTTGCTTGCCATCATTCTCGATTCAGATGCCAGCGAATAATGGATTCCTCGGTGCTTTGCTTGTGCACGATGTCGGAGGAGGATGAAGTATAAATCTGGGAGTGATATTCACGAGCAATGTGTGTGCCATATGAACTCACTTTTGGGAGGTTCTTCTCTTACACGGGTTTGGTTTCGTGCTTCGGATGGATGCCTGAACGACTCTGGCCATCTGAGTTCATGGTCTCATTCTGTGACGGCCAGGTGCTCTGCATGTGTCGCTGCCTCCACGAAGTCGTCTCAGTCATCCGGACGACATCTTGCCACTGGATGTCTCAGCGGCTCCTGTGAATTATTCTCATGGAGTCGTGAGAGCGGATTGACCCCGTGTCAATGGGTGCAGCACTGGGGATCCCCCTCGATGCTCGTTAGGATGCAGATACGGTGGTGTTTGCGTCGGTGTTGGCTCTTGATGTCGGTGGCGGGGATGCTGGTGTTGTTTGGATGTTTGCTGTATTTTTGGATGCTGGTGAGTTTGCTGCTTGTGCTTTGCGCTTTGGGCGGGTCGACTTGACGACTTGACGCTTTGCGCATTTTGATACACACAAAATGGTTCAGTTAGGGGAAAACCAGCAACTCGCGGGGGGATCCCCGCGGGAGTGCTGGCCGCCTGCCCTGAACAAACAGGTCTTGATTTATTATTCTTTATCTCTGTAGGGTGTCAAGACATGTGTGTTCTGGGTAGGTGGACCCACCTGTTGGGGTGGGTGGGCTGGTTTGCGCACTGTTTAGGGCAACTTAGCAATAAAAAGGGTGTCTTCCTTTTTCTTGCCCTCCTGACTACAAGTGGCACACCTTTGGTGAGTCATAAGTAGTCATTTTTGGCTCGATTTTATACACACAAAATGGTTCAGTTAGGGGAAAACCAGCAAGTCTGCTTGCGGATCCCATACTTAATGCCGTAACTGAAGCTTTTTTAATTGTGTAAAGGGAGCCAGTCTTGCTATGCGAAGAAAGCAAGGTCTCGCCGCTGGGCAAGCCATGAACGCACAGCGTCAGTGGGATTGTCGGCACCTGCCTCAGCAGCAGTGGCCACGATGGCAAATTGGCTGTAGCGCAATGCAGATTCGTTGGAGTGCCATCCGCCTGCAGCGCGAAGAGTGGCTGGGTCAGTAGTGTTGAGTGCTGTGGCAACAGCGTTTCCTACGCGGAAACCGTAAAGGGTTTCGCCTTCGAAAATACCCATGCCCTTCAGGATCCGCTGGAAGGCGGCATTCAGGTTGGGGGCTGAGGCGGGTGCATGCTTATTGGGGAGTTTGTGCTCCGCCATTTTGAAGAAGACGTAGGGAGTTCCTTCTGAAAGGCTCATGCCATTCCATGCGCAGTCTCGCGCATAAAGTTTGAGGGTAGCCAGGAACGCAGGATGGTCAACCACAAAGCGGTCTGGCTTACTAGTAGTGGCAGTTTTCCCGTTGATCAGGGTAATGACGACCCGCTGATGGTCTGGGAGCCAGATAAAGCTTGGCGTTCGTAGGCGTGTGAGGTCACCTGGGCGGCGGCCAGATATGCCAACAAGGAGGGTGAAGCACCACAGTTGGCGCCACTGAAGCCGGATCATGGCTGGGAGCAATGGGTTGCTGATTTTCGCGAAAATATCGGCTTCAAAGAGGCGAGTGAAGCTGGCGGGCAGTGGGGAGGACTGGAGTGGGAGCACTAGGGAGTCCCCAGACTCCTTGGCCAGCCGCTCCACATGGGTGGACACCAGACGGGAATCGCCTGGGTTGCCTCGGCCAGTGCTGGGGTCCCAGGGGCCTGCAAGGCCGAGGTCGGCATAGCCTGTGCGGATATGGCTGGAGGAGGTGCGAATAGATGCAGCGGCGGCTCGGATTTGGCACACTGTGGGGTCGCAGCCTTTATTGAGCCAGTTGCCGACCTTGGCAGTGCCGGCCAGGTTGCAGGTAATGCCATGGTACTGTGTGCGCCCATTGAGTTCCTTGTGTATCAGGAACTCTACCACGTCCAGTGGGGATGCAGAGCGCAGGAGGGTGGCAGGTTTTGCAGTGCGTGATTCCAGGAAGGATGCTAGGCGGGACATCTCATCTGCAACCGGTTTGGGAAGGGAAGGAGAGGACCCTGCAAGTGCAGAAGCACGGCGGGCAATGTAGTCTTCATTCACCTGGACTGTGCACATGGAGGGGAAGGTGTGGGCAGGGGTAGCACACTTAAAGCAGAAAAGGTAGTCTGCTCTGTTATGAACTTCACAGGTGGGGCATGGGATGTCGTAACCCTGTGGTGGTGTTTATTCGTTTTCAGCTTCAATGCGGAAAGCCCAGATGTTGTGGGGGTTTAAAATGGGAGAAATTTTTGTGGTTTTTGAACTGTATCCAAGAATCGTGTTGTTGGAGCCCTTAGCACCTAGCAGCAGTGGATTGGGATCTCGTTGTCGCAGCTGCACCCACCAGATTTCTGGCAGCTCTGGCACCACAATGGTGAAAGCGCAAAGCTGGCGGAGGAGGTGCTGAACGACTGCTGAGACCATAGCAAAAGGTGGGAACACATAAGCATTTTCTGCCTTGTTTAGCGTCATGGAGAGGGTGTTCTGGGCCAGGGAGCCTTTGCATTCATAGCGGCTGTAGAAGCGGGTGCATTTGGTGTTGGTGGAGGAGGCCATCGCATCGAGGGAGAAGGGACCATGCAAACGCGCAAGAAGTTGGAAACAGTCATCAGCAAGGCGAAAATCATTGCGTGGGTCTTCCCTGGTGATGCCGTCAGCAGTGGCATTTGATTCCGAGCTGAAGTGGTGGACCACCAGCTTGCAGTTGATCCGCCGGGTGAGGCGCCAGACCAGGATGAGTATGTCATTGATAAGTGGCTGCTTGGAAGACCCATGCTCAAGGCATGTCACCACAACCATGCTGTCTAGCCATACATCCACCCACTTGTTCATCAGGTGTGGCGCAAATTGGCAAATTGCAGCAAAGAGGGCATACGCTTCGCGGACGTTGATTGACACTCCCTCGCCTGGGAGGAGGTGGTCAGGCACCTCTTCTCCCATGAGAGTTGTCATACCGTTTGCAATAAGGGTGCCACCCAGTCGGTGGTTGTTTGCGTCGGTTTCCAAGCGTGTGGTGATGTGGACAGATACGTGTTCGGGGGACAACCATTCAGCTCCTGCCCAGTGGTCTGGGGAGTGTTTGTCCACCATCAGCCATTCCTGGAGCTCGTGTCGGAGGACAGCAGTTATCTGGATGGGCGAGCCTCGCTGCCCCTTTGCCAGAGTGGCGTACTGCTGTCGGGTAAAGGCCAATCCCCCTTGCAGTGCAAACGACAGGTGTGCGCATTTGCCAGTGAAACGCTCAAGGGTGGAGAACGGAACTTGGGCTGCACCAACAAATGAGTTGAGAAGGGTCAGGAAAGATTCGCGTTTCGTATCTGTGGGCTCAAGGTGGCGTTCGCACAGGTAAAGCTGGAACCCCAAGTAGATAGGGGAGCTTGTTGGGACGATTTGCGACTTCCTGCCAAAATATAGACCAAGTGTGTCTCCAAGGGCAAGCAAGACATAGACAGCACTCTGGGCACCTTGGAGGGGGGACCTGCGACCTGCGAGGTGGCCCATGGCAAAGTCATCGTAGAAGACCATGCATGGGATACTGTATGCCCGCAGCCGTGCCACAATGGCACCTGTCATGATGAAGCAGACATATGCAGCAACATTCCAGCCAAAGATAAGGACAGTGGAGAGGAACCAGCACCAGGTACCGTGGCGCTTCCATCTGATGCCGAAGTATTTCCATGAGGCTGGGTGGAGCCGAAAGTTGTAGTAACACGACTTGATGTCAGCTACGGACATGAACTGACCAATCCAGCGGGTGAGGTGCCGCAGAGTTTCCGGGTGGTGTAGTGGCGCTTTGGTGAATGAGTTCAGATAGCGTGCATCACCAATGCGGCGAGGCTTGGTTGGTTCAACTCCAATGGGGTAGACAAGGAATGGGGGGGGGGTGAGTCTCGCATGGACCCAGGAGGATGCTGGCCCCTGACACAAGGTCTGCCTCCAGAGCATCATCCAGGAACCTGTGGAGTTCTGGGGTGATGTTGGAGTGGTTTCTCATTACTGTATGCACAGGTCTGCCTG